>CAIGRL010249774.1:0-10772 GCA_903798325.1 Fraxinus xanthoxyloides
TTCTTCCTTACGGGAGAGTCGGAGAGGGGAAAGAGAGAGAGATTTGAGAAACGTCGTTTCCCATGTTTTGGCAAAGTTCCCTCGTTTTGTTGTTAAATTTCCAAAACGTGGTTTTACTCGTTTTCTATTTTCAGTGTTTTTTTTTTCCATTTTTAGAAATGCGTTTTCGAAAATAGGAAAAAGAACGCGTTTTCACTGTTTTGAAAAATTAAAAAAAGAAAACGACTTGAAAACGACAAAAAGAACAGTTCATAGACTTTAAATCGACAATGATTTAACAGTTTCATTGATTTAGTGCTTAGACAGGATCAATGACTAGGTTAGATATAAAAACCATGCTTTTTAAGTTTAGGACTAAGCCCATAATTATCTACTATTAAAGTAGAAAAATGAGTTTTGGAATATCAGGAAAAAGTATGATTTTTTTTGAAAAAAATTTGTGGTTAAAAGTATAAAAACTTTTGAATTTACGTGTAAAATATTTTATTGTGAAAATGTGTGGCTAAAAATGAGTTTAGGAAAAAAATTGAAATATTGGTATAAAAAGGGCTTAAATAAAAAATAATTTCTAAAATTATGGTTGATATATTTTTTTAATTAAAGATCAAGGTTGGTTTTGTTTAGACAATAGCTGTACATACGAAATTTACCCCTGGAGTTGACTTGTGCCAAAAAAAAAATAAAAAAAAACAACAATAAAATAAAATAAAATCTGCAACTGTCCGGGGGACAAATCCGTCATTATCGTAAGAAAAATATACCCAAAGTTGCAAATTGGGTTTTCCCTAGGGTTTCATATTACACACAACCAAAACAACTGCTGTGTGATATCGAAGAACTCCTTTGCCTAAGCTCGAAAGAGAGAAAGTTTTCACTTCCAGCTTTGGTAATTCATTTCATTTCGCTTTATGTATACAGATGTCTATTTACGCGTGTGTATGTTATGTGTGTGCATTCTCGTTCATTTTGAATCTTTCTAATTTAGTTGCTGTTTGATTGCAGTTCGATATTTTCACTTTCGTCCGTTTAAATTGATGATACGATTTTAATATTTGGATTATCCACGTATTTCGAAGCTAAAAATTTGGTTTACGTTTTATCTGAAAAAAGGGTTTGTATGATTATCATCTGTGGATATTCTGAATTTAGACCCCAGTAGGAAAAATAAATAAGTTAGACGCAGGAGTTTCTTGTGAAGGCAAATGGTATATATTATTGTGCCTGCTTGTTTCAAGACTGTATGTATAGCTAAATACCAAAGAACTCGAAGTTGAAAAAATCACTTTGAGGTCATTTTCTGAATTTATATGTAGGAGTTCAGTTTGTAATTTAATTGCTGAAAATGTCGCGTGGCTTGATCATGAGTAAAAAAAATGGGTGCATAGCACGGAGTTGTGCCACTATTCACCATGAAGCTTTCACATGTACTGAGTGCATGGAATGAAAATTGTGGTAAATTAGTGTTAGAATATTTTTGTGTACACTATTTGAATATTGATATAGTTGGACAAATTTCGGATGTTGATGAGGTTTTCCCCTAATAACTGGAAATTTATCAATATGAGTTAAGCACCTCAAGAAACAAAAATAGATTGTTGGTCATTTATGGTCTTTAGATGAATAAACTGTCTGAACCAATAAAATTAAGCAGACTTGGAGAGGTGGAGGCCATTAGTGATGCTCATATTGTTTCTTGATTTGCTGAAGTTTTGAGTTATAGAATTGGTGTTTGCAATTCATAGATAGGTGATGCCTCTTATAATTCAAGTTGGTAGGCATCCTTTTGACTGTTGTCTACCGAAGTGCTCTACATCCTGTATTTTACTGTGTAGGGACCAATAATATTTTGTCGAGGGAGATTAATGTGTGATTAAGCATCTCAATAAGTGTTAGCTTTACAAGTTGATAGTTTTGGACATGTATATGTGTTTTACTATGTGGCTTATATAGAGGACACATTTATGTTGGAAAAGTTAGGCTGATGTCGGAGTGGAGTGGAGTGGAGTGGAGTGAGGGGAGTAGCGCACTCCAAACAAAGTTATTATTGAATTTTCCCTAAAATCTTGTACAGACTAGGGTTAATGTGTATATATATGTATGATGTAACCTTCACATACAATAAAATCTTAGTCGTTTCACTCCCTTGAACGTAGGCCTATTGTCGAACCACGTAAATTTGTGCTCTTTCTTTGTTGATTCCATATTGTTCATCATTATTGTAGCACAAAATACAATTGGTATCAGGGAAAGTTTATGATGTCCGAGGTTTCTTATGCGAAGCTTGATTTGCTCAAGTTCGATGGAACTAGAAATTTCAAATTATGGAAGTGGAGGGTAAAAGATCTTTCGATGTAGCGGGGCATGGTGAAAGTGTTATACGGAAAAGAAGCCGGAATGCATGGATGACATAGATTGAGAGGAACGTGAAGCGAAGGTTGTGGCAGCTATCAGGCTTTGTCTGGCTGATGACGTGATGTATCATGTCATGGATGAGGAATTACTGGCTGAAATTTGGTTGATGTCTAAATCATTGATGAACAAACTTTATCTTAAGTAGAAATTGTAGGGTCCTAAGATGACATAAGGCTCGGATATGAGCCAACATATCAACGTATTCAATTAGATTATTAGTGATCTGAAGCGAGTTATGTGAAGTTCGAAAATGAAGACAACGTGTTGATGTTATTCAATTCCCTATCACCTTCAACTATGTACGAAAATTTGGTTACAACTCCGACGTGGGGAAAAGAAATATTGGAGTTGGAGAACACATGTGCCCTATAGGTTTTCATTAAAGGAAGAAAGTCACTGATGAGAGTTTTCATGTGAAGGGCTTGTGGTCAAAGGTAATCATGAGCGTGGGAGAAACAAGTCTCGAAATAGATCGAGTGACAATAAATCTTGATCTCAATCTAAGAAAAGGAATGACATACAGTGCTATAAATGTAGAAAAATGAGGGTGAGATTTTCCAGAGAAGGAAAATGATGAGAAGGAAGGTCCATCAAAGTTTGTGAATATACTGGAAGAAGACTCGGGGAGTGGTGACAGAGATATGCTTTCTGTTCCATTAAGTTTAGATCATCTAACAGATTTTTAGATTTAACATTCTCTTATCACGACACCCAATAAAGATTGGTTTGACTCCTATGGGTTAGTAAATTTTGGTTATTTTCTAACGGAGAATAATGCATCTTGTAGAATTGTTGGAATAGGGAAAATTAGAATTACAATGTTTGATGGTGTTGTTAGAATATTGTGTGATGTTAGACATGCTAGATCTGAGAAATAATCTGTTTTCATTGGGCACTTTAGACTCTATAATGGGTTTAGTTATAAGTTTGAAAGCGGAGTACTCAAGGTGAATAAAGGGTCATGACATTGATAAGGGAGCATAACTGGCAGGAAATATTTATAAGCTGTTGGGTTCTACAGTTGTTGGTGAAGTTGTTGTAGAGCTCGAGTCAGAAACTACATTCTTGTAGCATATGCAGTTGAGTCTTATAGGTGAGCGTTGTATGGTGAAGTTTCATAAGAAAAATCTATTGAAGAGTGTTAAAACATGCAAACTTGATTTTTGTAAGTATTGTGTTTATGGGAAACAACATAAGGTGCAGTTTAAGACAGGTTACACACTAGAAAATTATGATTATCTCAATGTAGCTATGTTGAGGTGTTAGATGGGTTCACGATTGGTAATGCAAAATCGGTGAGTATACTTTAGCGAATCATTTTAGATTATGTATCGCTTAGTGCTCGAAGACAAATGCTGAAAATGAAGACATGTCAAAGGTTCCATATGCTAGTATATGCTATGGTTTGTACAAGATTGGATTTGGCACAAGTTGATGGTGTGGTGAGCAAGTTTTAGCAAGTCATAAGACAATAGTATTGGGACGCAGTCGAGTGAATTTTCAGATACTCAAGGGGCATCATGTTTAGTAGGCAACAAAATGATCATTCAATTGTGGAATATGTAAATGTAGATTATGCATGGGATTTGGATGACTGGAGATCGACTACTGGTTATGTATTTGTTGAGAGAACTATTTGTTGGAGGTCCATGATGTAGTTTCTAGTTGCAAGCGGAATATATGGCAATGACTGAAATTGCTAAGGAAGCTTTGTGCCTTACATGTATGGTCAAGGAGCTGGGTATTCAACGAGGTGGAGTTCAGTTGAAATGTAACGGTCAAAGTGCTATTTTTGGCAAAGAACCAAGTTTATCATGCAAGGACCTAGCACATATATGTGATATTAAAGAATTGGTATCTTCTGGTGAACTATTATTTGAGAAAGTTCACACTTTTGAGAATGCAGTGGATACATTGACAAAACCCGTTGTCACAAATAAGTTTAAGGATTTGCTTAAACTTGATTAACATCTTCAGGTGTTAGAGAGGAGATGTTCCAACCTATTGGTCTTAGATGGAGTTTCCCCATATTATGCTTTTCTCATTGTTTTTCGTAAGGGTTGGATATTTGTCAATGTGGAGATTGTTGTAGTATATGACTAATATAGAGTGGAATACATATATACCGGAAAAAATAGACCAATATCGGAGTGGAGTGAGGGGAGCAGAGCTTAATGAATGGAACGAAGACCTATTATTCATATATATAATAAAATCATAACCGCTTCGCTCTCGTAGACGAAAATTTACTATCAAATTACATGAAGTTGTGTTTTTTATTTGTTGATTCCATATTGTTCACTATTTTGCACAAACAACAATATGCTAAGCAGAATTTTCATAGTTTTAAAACAATTGGCTTAACTAAACTCATTGTATGCTTTCTTTATGTCCACCTCCAACCTCCCAATTCCTTCGACTTGCTACTAGTTACCGTTTCCGCTAGACAATTAGTTTCCCAACTCCTCATCTCTACATTGAGCAACATAATTGAAACCCTACATCCACTGCATAGCTACTTCCCGTACAATTACTTGATAATTGGGAAGCACCAACACGTTTTTGGTGCCAGCGAGTCGGTTCTGAAACATATTGGACATCAACATGTAGCCGACATGCCTTGACATGTTTCGAAGGTGCTGGTTTGCGTGTCCAATATTTGTCTTGATTTTCTACCGCTGAGACGCCTCTAAAAGCCTTTGATACGCCGTGAACATTTCTAGTGTGTAAAAAAATAGATAAATTAACCTAGGTAGCATTGTTCCTTTTCATTGCAAGCCTGTAATATTGCGACCTTCCGTAGGTGTCAGTGGCGTTGGGCTAGTTTCATTTTATCACTTTGAACGGTGCTGATGACAAAAGAAACCCTAGTTGTAGAACCAAATCGACTTTTGTGATTTCTAAACTAAGACGGGCTCTCTCTCTCCTATTAAATGTGTGCTTATTGTTACGCATTTTCTATAACGTGATTATGCTTAAGTGTACGGTGTTAAGTTTTGTAATATATGAAGAGAACTAAATGTCGAACTTACATGGATTGATATTTAATTCCTACAAGTATTATAATTATTTTAGCTTTTACTTTATCTAGGAACTCAAGTTTAGAATCAATGTTTTTATACTAATCTATGTGGCTGTGGTGGCAGTTCAAGTAAAATAAGGCAAATTATATGAGATTTATCAACGTGAGAAATCCTAGGGAAAGATTTCACCGCACTATCAGCAATGTTTTTCAACTTTTATAGTTATTTCTATCGATTTTTTCTAAGTTTATAGTCAAGAACCTTATATTTATTCTATTCCGTCTCTCGAGTGTCGAATAAAACCTATCTCTATATTTTAATTCCAATATTTGATAAGCCTCAAAGATTTCATATTGTCTCTCGAAACTTACAAAATCTAGGTTATCTTATTCTTAGATCATGCCTAAATCTCCATCTCTCGAATATCGAAATTTAAAGTATCAAATGATTCAATTATTGATCAGGTAATTGAAAGTATTGCGCAAGAATCAACACAATTGAACTAATGGAAAAATCAAAAGAAATAACTAAAATCCAAACGTGTCTCAAGTTTGATTACATCAAACCCTAGATTTGAATTTAGTTCATGATTAGGAGGAATGACGTGATCTAATCTAATAGAAAGAACATAGAGAAGGAAAAAAAAAGAAAAATTGATTTCCTCTTCTGGCGCTGCAACGCCTGTGTCTGGCACCGCAGCGCCAGCATTCCTGCTGGTTTCTTCTACAGGCTGGGCGCCCGGCTCTCTGCTGATTTATGGGTTTCTTGGGCGTCGTAGTGCCCATATGTTTCCTTCACTTTGTTTGCCTCGTGTCCCAGCCTCTTTTCCACTCTATTTTTTTCTTCTTTCATCTCCACTCCATTCCCACTTCCATGATTAACAATTTATCTCCATTCCAAGCTCCGAAATATGCCATCTTCTAAGTTACCTAAATTACAAAACAACGTGAACAAACACATCAAAATGCTCAAAAGTGCTCAAGAACAAACCGAAAACTATGGTTTGGAGGTGCTAGTTCGATGAGTGAATTACACTCATCACTTATTTAGGGGGAACCCTAGTTGACTTACCGCTATTAAAAGGCCAATCTGCGTGTTTATATGTTGTAGAGAAGCGAGTGTTTCCTTTTTTAAGACAAAGACACCTTGTTAAATATCAATAAATTTGGAGGGAGTAGACTGTTTTAGCCTTTTTTCCTTGAAAGCATGCTATCTTTTTAACTGATAAAAGATTTAAATAAAAATTATCATTACATCCCTAAGGGCTAAAGCGATAGCCCCTTTTATATTTTGAAAAATAGGGCAGCTAACTTTCAACGTATCAATATTTTAGTAGCTTTACACTGTATAAATAGAAAAAAGGCTTCAAAAAAAATTATACTATTTTATTTAACATGTTAGCAACATGTCGTGTTAATAGTTTTTTGAAAAATCAGGTGTTAGTGTGTCTTAACTTGTGTTCTGTCGGACGCTATTCTGTGCATCATAGCCCGATAATGCTGCAAAAGATCTCCACTCACCAACAAATTCACTGTGTTGCTGCATACAAATTTTATACTGGGTATGAAATGACGAGGAACAGAAACTAATTGGCCTACATTTTAACCTACTAAATCTTCCCAAGTATGTCCACAGTTCACTGGACATTTAACAATCAGGTGTGGAACCGTGATGGTTTTGCAAGAATTCTCATTTTTGACATGCGTCTTTATTTTGTATGAGACTCCTGTTTGTTTGAATACATGAATCAGTTGGTTCATGTTCTACAACTCTACGACAAAAGAAATCGCTTCTGAGCTGCTCTGATATTGGGCAATGGTCTTATGAAATGTAATTGACATTGCTTATTAATGAGTTCATTCACAGTTCCCATGCATCGGCTGACTGCAGGGAAGTTACAGATTGGGACATGTGTTCTGGACTTGCAAATAATCTTTTGTGGTTGGTTCTTAATTACCAAACCATTATCTTTTTGTTGACTAGAGATAATCTCCAGTTTCCATTGTCTGTTGTTTGGCCAGACCTGCTGCATTAATTTTACCCAATTGTAATATTCTTATTCTTATTTTCTGTTTCTCGTTTCTTATTGTTTGCTCCCTTTTCCTTTCTTTTTGGTTGTGAATGCATTGCTCCTGACAGTAATTTGACTAAGGTTTGGCCATTTTTGGCATCAATCAGTATCTAATTCTGAAAATTCATTCTACCTGTTGAGCATCATGGTCCTCTGGATTTTCATTCATAATTCTCTCTTTTGCCTGATTCTGTTTATACTATATTTTGTCATCCCTTGTTTGGTAAGTATTCACATTGAAGTCCTTGGAGCCATACCTAATGGAACCAATTCAATCAAGATTCTTACTCTAGAACTCCGTTTGGCCTTCCATTTTGTTTCCACCTGTCCATATCATTCTTCTTTCTTTTGCAAATGCTTCTGGCTTCTGTGCTTCCCTCAGAGTTGCAGTAGAAGCTTATCTACTTATATATAAGATGCCAAGGACAAGGGCAAGTTCTGCAGCTGCTGAATCAGTTGAACCTGAGAAGTCTGTTGAGATTGAAGATCAGGCTGAACTTGGCATGGATAATGAGATGGAGGAGACAGCGGAGGAAGAGGTTGAATACGAAGAGGTAGAGGAAGAAGTAGAAGAGGAAGAAGAGGAGGTGGAGGAAGAGGAGGTGGAGGTGGAGGAAGAGGAAGAGGAGGTGGAAGAGGAAGAGGAAGAGGAGAGTGATGTCCATGGAGCTGGTGCTCAAAAGGATCCAGATGGTGACGAAGATATGAAAAATTCTGAGGGGGAAGTGGATGCAGTAAAAAAGCATGCCGAGCTTCTTGCACTTCCTCCTCATGGTTCTGAGGTTTACCTTGGTGGTATTTCTCAGGATACTTCTGAAGATGACCTGAGGCACTTCTGTGAATCAACTGGGGAGGTTACAGAGGTAACTTCAACCTTCTCCTTATATAGCAGGTAATTATTTGATTGTATAGCTTACACGCACCTTGTGCATGTATATGACAGGTCAGGATAATGAAGGGAAAGGACTCAAATGAAAATAAGGGATATGCTTTTGTAACTTTCAGGACAAAGGAATTGGCTTCTAAGGCCATTAAGGAGCTAAATAATACTGAATTGAAGGTAAACGAATTGTCTACCTCAAAGAAGAAAGAAGAAAGAGGTCTTGTTTGCCTAGTTTTTCCAATATCCTGTGTGATATCTAAATCAAAATACCTCTTCTACATGGTCTTTCTTGTTTGTGTATTACGTTGTTTCATTTATTTGTTTCTTTGTTTTCAAATGCGCGCAGGGGAAAAAGTTAAAGTGCTCTACTTCTCAAGCAAAGCATAAGTTGTTCATTGGTAATATTCCTAAGAACTGGGGAGAGGAAGACATCAAAAAGATTGTGGACAAAGTAGGTCCTGGAGTTACCTCTGTGGAACTTTTGAAGGTAAGGTTGCTGTTAGATCTCAGTGTTGTCATGCATTTAGTTGTTGCATCTTCTAATACTACTAAAAAGTTGGTACCACTTTTTTCCTTCTTTGCCAAATAAAGGTAAAATGTTTATATATTTTCCAGGACCCACAGAATTCAAGTAGGAATCGTGGATTTGTATTCATCGAGTACTACAATCATGCTTGTGCAGAGTACTCGAGGCAGAAGATGTCAGATTCAAAATTTAAGCTGGATGATAATGCTCCAACGGTCAGTTGGGCTGATCCAAAAAATGCAGAATCTGCATCTAATTCGCAGGTCATTGTTCTTGGTTCATTCCTTCTGGTGGTTTCCTGTCAAGTGATGCTATCATGTACTGATTTTGGAAAATCTCAGTTGGCCACATTTTTAATTCTAAGATAGTTTTGACATGTAAAACCATTCTGATTTTCTCCTCATGCATAAAATGCTCATCTCTTTGATGATACTTTTTATATGCTTTATTATTTGTTGTATGTACTTAAAAGAGGCATATTTTTTATATGATATGTTAAACAATTTGTAGGATCTTCACATATGCTTACCTTAACATGTAGGTATGCTACACGTGTTGGAGAGTTATTCATTGTTTTTTTAGGTTGTTGGAATTACTTGGGTAACAGAAGGTTCATTCTGGACGATTGTGTTTTTTTTTTATGTGCCTTTCTTTTTAATATTGACTAAGCGTTTTGTTATAATATGTTGATTTCTCAAACTAGACCAGAAATATCAGAAATTAGAAAGTTCTTAATAAATTGAGAAATATTATCTTAAATGCTCTTAAATTTCTGATGGTTTCTGTCCAAAAATTCCCTTAAAACCTTGCGTAACTCTCATGAGGTGGTTTTTAAGGGGTAGTTTTGGTAAACCTATGTCCCCCTGTTTCGAAAAATTAAAAAAAAAGAGAACTTTTGCAAATACTGTCCCCCTCCCACACTTCCTTGTTCCTCCATTTGAATTCAATACATAAAATAATGGATCTGAATACAAATCAAAGTTGATAACAAATTAAATTCAAAATGCCCAAATATTTATGAGAGAGGAGACATTGTGGTCCTGAGAATCATAAGATCCAATAGATGCATTCTAATGAGAAAGTTATCTGAATCCAAATTAAAGAGAACTATTGTAAATTCAAAATTCAAAGTCTTCAAGGCCCAAAAAGGGGATATGGTGGCCTCATAATTGTGTGCATATTCCTAAGATTCAACAGGTGCATATGGCATTGTTTTCTTATGCCCCTTCATGATTACAGTCGCTGATCACTGCTCTCACCAACCTAACCCTTTCCTCTGAAATTATCCCCCTACCTGATTATGTCACGTACTTCTGGATGATCCATTGTCATACCAAATTCAGGCCTGGTCTTATTTTTTCTCGGGCTGCCTCTTCCTTTGATTTAAACAGGTCAATTTCTTGCACTTATGCTCTTAAGTTGGTTTATCCATTTTTCCCTGTAAGTTGCCAATTGTGCTTCAGGCTCCACCCAAAATGTGTTCTGGAGAGGCACCCAAATGCCACCAAGAACAACTCTTGCTAAAAAGGTGCTATCCCAAATTAGGTTTGAAATTGAAAATTAAAAATATTCATAATGAAATTTCCGAGATAAGATAAAATCATTTTAACTCTGACATTCTTAATGATGCTGTACAAGAAAACAAATTCTTAGATCCTGTTGATGAGATATTTCTCAAACAGTAACCCAAGTTCTAAGTCTCATCTAGATGTTTTGCAATCAGCTTTTAGATGGTGACTAGGTTTGGACGATAAGGGGTGGAATGTTTTGGGATTGGAATGCCACCGATCATGTAGAAGAGGAAGACAGATGATTGTTTGTCGGCCGGGGGGGGGGGGGGGAGGGGGGGTGGTTTGC
>CAIGRL010249776.1:0-12129 GCA_903798325.1 Fraxinus xanthoxyloides
AGAATCATATTAAGTCCAAAAAATGAGAATGTTGATTTTATAAATGCCATGTTAATAGAACAGTTCCCCGGTGATTCTATTAAATACTATAGTTTTGACGAAACAATCAATCCTCATGCATCATTTGATGAGGATTTTTTCAATACTTTAACTCCTAATGGTGTTCCACCACATGAATTAATTTTGAAAACAAATTGCCCTATTATTTTATTGAGGAATATAAATCCATATGAAGGTTTGTGCAATGGAACTAGGTTTCTTTGTAAAAGATTTGATCGAAACATAATCGATGCTGAAATTGCTATTGGAAAATATAAAACAAGAGAGTTTTTCTACCCCGTATACCATTTGTGCCTTTTGAAAATGATACAAGTCCAATTCGATTCAAAAGAACTCAATTCCCAGTTCGTGTATGCTTTGCCTAGACTATAAATAAAGCATATGGTCAAACTTTTGATTTTGTTGGATTGTATTTACCTGAGCCCATATTTTTACATGGACAATTTTATGTCGCATTATCAAGAGCAAAAAGTAGTAAATGTATTAAAGTCCTTATGAAACCAAATGGAGATGGACATAGCCATTACACCTGTACGAAGAATGTTGTATATAAAGAAGTTCTAGTTGTTTCTTCTACATAAACAATAAAGTATATTGTCTTATTAATTTTGTCTTTTTTATTTTTTATATTTGGTTTAGAACTAATTATTCTTTAATTGCACAATATCTTATTTTAATTAGATTAGATTAATGACAATTTTGTTAAATTGTTAAAATGCTAGGATGAATACCAAACAAATGAAGTATCCATTGAATAAGGTGAATTTTGAGGAATTGCTTTGCTGTGCAGAAGGAGCCATCAAATGGTTAAAAGTTAACGTCGATATTCTAAGGTATTCATAACATCCAGTTTCCTTCAAATTTTTGTACAACGCGTATCCTATTTGGTATGTTTTGAACTTTGTGATTGAAAGAGATTATCAGTCTAAATAATTTTTTTGTGTGACACTCATGTCGGGGAACTAATGTTTTGACTAATGTTGAGGTCGAATGTTTTTGTCATTGCCATTTGTATTTTGTAATTTAGTGTGCTGCTTTTGTCAAGTTAATCTTCATTTGTTCTCTACACATTGTTTGTTGTATACCTCGGTGAGCACTTTAACACATTTTTTGCCCAGCGTGAAGGTTCATGATCAAATTTAACCAATTTTGTATGACCTTCTGTTTACTTTTTTATACCATAAACCAAGTGTAATTATTTCAATTCTTTCATCGATAGATTATAATGAAGCATCTGCTTGTAGTTCACCTTCAAAATGATGATATGTTACTGCAAGGGTAGGTCATGGCTTACAATCATCAGTGAACACCAGATCTTGTTTTAATAAATTTGAATTCTTTAAGCTCTCCATGTCCTTGTGTGAATTCTGTTTCAAAATCTTGTTTAATGATTTCAATTTGTGTTGGAGGATAATGGAGCCAGCGGTACACATACCTTAATGTTGATTATTTAACTGTTTGATTTTTTAGATTGTTTGAAGGGCTTGTTATCTTTTTTTTTTTCTGTTCGATAGGTAAAAGCACTTGCCGAGAAGAATGTGCGTGATCTTCTTGCTTAGAAATAGCAAGTTGAGAGAAATGTAATATTTCTTTTTTATGTGTATTGTGAAGATCTAGAAATTGATTTATTTATTCAAAATCGAATTGCATAAATGCTTTTCACATGTAAAGTGACAAAGTGCTTTGGTTGTGACAAAATTGAATTATCAATTCCAAATGATGATGATGTTGAGAAAATCAACGAAAAGTGTAAAAGTGAGATTGAGGCTGGAAGGAGTAAAGATACTAAAGAAAGTAAGGTGAATAGCAGTAGAAATGATGATAATAGGGAGATGATGGAGATGAATTTGAATCAGGTTAGCAATTACATTATGGAGAAGCTGAGGCATTGACAGATGAAATTGAGCAGGAGTCTCAATTGTTTGAAGAAGTCTCAAGAATCAAAGAAATTCTTGACAAAATCTCATGATTCTTGGCAGGTCAAAGGAGAGCCCAATATTTCTTATATCTGCTCTAGGTTTTATAGAGCACCTGAGCTTATTTTTGGAGCTACAGAATATACTATAGCTATAGACATTTGGTCTGCTGGCTGTGTGCTTGCTGAGCTACATCTTCGACAGGTAGTTCTTTTATTTTTTTCAAATATGATATTTCATTTACATGATAGCTAAAAGAATTTCTCACGTGTAATTGTTGTTTTTCACTTTTTAGCCCTCGTTCCTGGTGAGAGTGGAGTAGACCAGCTTGTTGGGAAGTTTTGCTCTGATTCCTATAGAAAATGATGGGGACAACATCATGAAGTGTTACTAAATTTCAATTGTTCAAGGTGTTAATAAATTTCAATTGTAGCTGAAGCAGTATCGCTAACGATAAGGTGTTAATACATTTCAATTGTTTAAGCTCTCCCTATCTTTGTGTTAATTCTATTTCAAGATCTACTGTATTGTCTCCATTTTCTTTTCCCTTGACAGGACATTGATGTTTGCTTTCATGTTCCTTATTGTTACTATTGAATTTTCATTTTTTAAGCTATTGGCATTTTAAATGGTGTAATTTAAAGATGTCTTACTTGAAACAATTTCATGTTATTTTTGCTATTGTTCAATTCTGGAATTACAAAAAATCTAATGGTTATCGTGCAACGCACGATCCGCACTAGTAGTACCATAAAAGAGAGAATGTTCAAATTCCTAAAATGGTTCTTATCTCTCCAGGAGGATGCCTTGCCAGTGATTTTGGATCGGGATAATTCCTGGGATCCATAATTGCTTTGTAAATAAGCTCATATTCATTAGCCAGTAATCTAGCAAGCTGAACACAAGCTTCTGACCGCAAATCAGGGTCTAGGGACCTGCATTTGCTCAAACTTTTGGGCAAGGAACTTTCGCTTCCTAAAATAAGCCCAAAGAACGCCGGAGATTTATCTTCCGTATCTAACAAATGCAAGCCACGCAATGTCGTTGACAAATACATTATTGCCCGGAGAATTACGAAAGTGGGGAATCTTGTTCGACAAGCCACACCTTCCCAAAATGGCATCGACTTATTTTTCAACAAGACCATGCATGTGACTGTCCATGATTACTTTGAGCTTTCTCACATATTCAGATGCAACCTCATGTCCTAACGATGGTTGTCGGATGGCACATAAGCAGTTTATCAGGAAAATCTTTGAAGGTTCACTTGTCTCCTTGAAATGTAAGAATTTATAGCTGAATGAAGATAAAATTGCAACTGAACGAGGATGGTAAAAATAATTTAATAAACTGGAATTGAAAATATTAATTCATCCTATCATTATCATCAATACAAGTGTAAATATATAGAAGGTATGAAGGGATAAAAGAGCAAAAAACTACCCTAACAAACTACAAAACAGAATGAATCTTTATGCACCTAACCATGTGCAATTACATGAGCTGGCAAGTGGGTGGTTGATAGGTGAATTCCCTTATGAGGTATATACAAAATCTGTTGATACGCTAACTACATTATGGAGATAAGCTAATTACTGATAAGTTAAATACACTATGCATTCTAACAGCCCCTCTCAAGATGGAGAATAGATACTTTCTATTCCCATCTTGGACAAATGTGATCTCAAAGTGGTAGAAGATAATGCCTTGTTAAACATGTCTGCAAGTTGCGATTGAGTGTGAATGTAAGATGTGGAAATGTGTCTAGCTTCAATTTGATCCATGATTAAGTGGCAATCCAGCTAGATATGTTTGGTCCTTTCATGGAATATTGGGTTAGAGGCAATGTGTAAGGTTGCCTGATTGTCACAGTATAAGTAACTGGTTTGGAGTCATCCATTTGAAGGTCCTTCAGAGTGTATTTCAACCATGTAATCTCACAACAAATGCTGGCCATTGACCTATATGCTGCCTCAGCAGATGATCGAGACACCACAGTTTGCTTCTTGGATTTCCAGGAGATTAATGAATCCCAAGAAGAATACAGAAACCAGTAACTGATCGTGGAGAATCAGGGCATGCTGCCCAATCAGAATCATAAAAGACTTGAAGATTTAATGTGTATGAAGCTGGAAATAGAATGCCTTGTCTTGGTGCCAGTTTGAGATATTTGATCACTTTCTGAACTGCTGCAAGATGTATGTAAGAAGGTGCTTCCATATATTGGCTAAGATTTTGAATAGCATTGCATATATCTGATATAATTAGAGATAAATACATCAATTTTTCAATCAATTTCCTGTAAACTGTGGGATCAGGTATTGGCTTTCCCGTGTCTTTTCCTAGCTTTAGATTCTGGTCCATAGGTAACTTAACCAGTTTGGCCCCAAGTAACCCTGCATCAGCTAATAGGTCCAAGGTGTATTTGCTTTGAGAGATGACAATTCTCTTCTTTAATCTTGTAACTTCAATGCCAAGAAAATACTTCAGATCTCCTAATGCTTTAATCTTGAACCTGCTGCTAAGGAACTTTTGAATTGTATCTATTTGCCTCAGATTAGATCCTGCTATGACAATGTCATCTGCATAGACAAACAAGGCTGTGAAAGAATGATCTGTTGCCATGATGAAAAGTCTGTGTCAGCCTTTGACTAGGAAAAGCCAAAATCTACGAGTGCTGCAGAGAATGTGGAGTACCATTGCCTTGAGGCTTGCTTCAGCTCGTATATACTCTTTAATAGCTTGCAAACTTGATTGGGAGTTCCTTTTGTGTATCCTGGATGCGGAGTTCCTTTTGTGTATCCTGGAGGCTTTTGCATATGTACCGCTTCATGCAAAACCCCATGTAAGAAGGCATTACTCACACCAAACTGTTTGAGATGCCAATTCTGAATTGTAGACACAACCAATAAACATCAAACAGTTACAAGTTTTGCAATAGGTGAGAATGTTTCATTGTAGTCTATTCCTTCCCTTTGTATATATCCTTTGGCTACAAGCATTGCCTTGTACCTTTCAATGCTTCCATCTGGGTTATGCTTTAGCTTAAATACCCATTTGTAGCCAATTTCTCCCCTTTCTAGTGGGAGATTAGTGAGGATCCAGGTTACATTCAACTCAAGGGCTTCTATTTCTGAGTTCATTGCCTTGCACCAATTAGGACCACTCGCGGCTTGATGATAGGTATTGGGTTCAAAGTGTGTGCAAATAGAGGTTGAAAAGGCCTTGAACTGAGGTGATAGCTTATTATAAAAGATAGTGTTAGAAAGAGGAAATGTCTTACCCGCAGAGGCTGGAAAGGCCTTTTCTTGTGAGAAGATTGGGATGACTGAGTTGATGTGGTCTGATGACAATGGAAGTCTTGTAAATACTGATGAGCCCTTTTTACTCTTGAGGATTTTTGAATGATAGGTGATGTGAGAGGTGATGTTTGAGGACTATCATTAGGTATAGGACTATTGGAAATGTTTTGATCAGGTATATTTGTTCTTGGTGAGTAAGGCATAACATCTGATGTGGATTCATGAGTATAACTGGCCATGTCTAGAATTGGCTTGGAGAAGACAAATTTAGTTTCATCAGTTTGTTTTCCAGTTTGTTTATAAGGAAAGTAGGTTTCATGAAATGTTGCATCTCTAGAGATGAAAATAGTTTTTATCTGTAAATCCATGACCTTGTACCCCTCAACCCCAAAAGGATAACCTAAGAAAATACATTAGCGCCCTCTAGGATTAAAATTTCCTCTTCCATGTGTTAAAGTTGAAGCATAGCAAAGGCATCCAAATGTTCTAATATGAGAATATGCTGGTGTGCTTTGAAATAGTATTTCAAAAGGTGATCTATCTTGCAGCAATTGTGTAGGGATTCTATTTATTAAGTATGTTGTTGTGAGGATAAACTCATTCCAGTAAAACAGATGAAAGCCTGATTGGTATTTTAAAGCTCTAGCCACATTCATCAAGTGCTGGTGCTTCCTCTCAACTATACCATTTTGTTGAGGAGTCTCAACACAACTCCTTTGGTGAATATCCCTTTTAAGTTGTAAAAGTCAGTTAGTTTAAACTCAGGGCCATTGTCACTTCTCAATGTTTTAACTGAAATTTTAAATTGATTTTCTACCATTTGAATGAAGGCCTTAATGGAATGACTCTCAGATTTTTTTCTTAAGCATGTACACCCAAGTGGTACTTGAATAGTCATCTACTATTGAAAGGAAATACTTAGATCCATCATGAGCAACAGTGGGTCAAGGACCCCAGATGTCACAATGAATATTTCAAATAGTTGTTTAGTCTTATGTGACTTATATGAAAGGGTTTTTTGTGTTGTTTTGCTAATGGATAGATAAAGCATGGAACATTGCTAGCATTTTTGTAATGAGAAACAACTGAATCATCAGAAACAAGCTTCATAAGTTTGGCTGAACATCACAATTGATAATAGAGGCTGCAGTAAGAGGTTGCTTAAGATTAAGTGCTAATAAGGTGGTCATTAAAGCTGTGGACGAAACTTTGTGTAGCATGAGTCTATACAGGCCACACCATACTTCACCCTTCCCAATCGTCTTGTAAGATGAAAGGTCCTGCACATAATAGGCATTAGGCATAAATATCAAGCAACAAGGGATCTGATGTGTTATTTTTTTACAGATAGTAAATTGAAGTGAAAATTAGGAACATAGAGCACATCTTTAAAGAATATAGAATCTGTGACTTGCACTGCACCAGAATGTGTGGCTGGAACTACCTTACCAGTGGCAATTTAACTGAGAGAGTGGTTCTTGATTTAATGGAGGTAAAGAGACTGGTGTCACAGATCATGTGATATGTTGCACCAGTGTCAATAATCCATGCGATGCTAGTAAAATTCTGGGAGTGTGTGGGTGTAGCAGATAAATAGGCAGCTATACCAGACAAATCAAATTGAGGGTTAGTTTTTGAAGGATCAAGAGTCTGCACTTAGTTGACAGAATGGATGGAGTTCTCCTTAGATCGAAGCAAGGCAATGAACTCTTTATATTTCTCTTTAGTTGGAGAAACTGGTCTCTCACTTTCTTCCTGCATCACACTTGATTGATTTACAAACCGCCCATCTCTCCTCTAGACTTTATGTAACTTGTGATTCGGATGGTACCCATGTAGCTTAAAGCATTTTCCCATGGCGTGTCCTGTGATGTTGCAATATGTGCAAACATGAGTTTCAGTGTTTCCTGTTTTGAAGCACTTATCCAAATTGTGTCCAAGGATCTTGCAATATGTGCAATATGGCTTATCAATTTTACCAGTGAAATTCGATTTTCCATAGTTGATAGTTTTGTTCTCTCCATATGACTTCCTAGTTGCCATTGCAATTGCTTCATTATTCACAACAGTAGATGCAATTTGTTTCTGCCTCTCCTACTGCTGTATGTAAGAAAATACCTTCTTCACTGGTGAAAGATCATCAATCATCATTATTTGGGTCCTTGTGTTATCATAAATTTCATTTAGGCCCATTAGAAACTTAATCACACAATCACATGCCTATCTACCAGTACCTTCAATTGTCCAAAGCTACATTCAGGAATGGGATCATAAACTCATAGTTCATCCCAAATGGTTTTCAACTTACCATAGTAGATACTCACAAAATCGTGTGCTCTAGATCAACTAATGCCTTTTTTAGTTCATATATCATGGGTCCATTTTGTTGAGAGAATCGATTCTTAAGTTCTACCCATCTCTCATTTTCCTCATCCATAAATGCAACGCTGGATCTAAGGGAAGGAGATATGGCATTTTGGATCAATGACACCACCATATCATTGCATCTTTCCCATGGCTCAAGGGAGGTGTTGGTTGGTTCTGGTTTAGGCAGTGTTCCATTGATGAAGCCAAGCTTTTCTTAGCTCTGAGTGCTCGTCGGAGTGCACTTGACCAGGTAGGATAATTTTATGTGGTTAACAACTCTGTGACTAAAATGGCTCATAGATTATCTAAGTTCTCCAACTTATAATGGTCGGAAAAGGTCAGGAGCTTGAATAGGGGTCGTGTTTGGCAGAATTCATTCCAGCAATGGTAGTCATGGCTCTGATACCATGTAAGAATTTAGAGCTGAATGAAGATAAAATTGCAGCTAAACGAGGAAGGTAAAAATAATTTAATAAACTAGAATTGAATCTATTAATTCATCCTATCATTATCATCAATACAAGTGTAGATATATAGAAGGTATGAAGGGATAAAATAGTAAAGAACTACCCTAACAAACTACAAAACAGAAGGAATCTTTATGCACCTAACCATGTGCAATTACACCAGCTGGCAAGTGGCTGGCTGATAGGTGAATTCCCTTATGAGGTATATACAAAATCAGCTGATACACTAACTACATTATGGAGATGAGCTAACTACTGATAAGTTAAATACACTATGCATTCTAACATGAAACACAAAAGGTCAGGGGATAATAGAGCGTATGGAGCCTGATAACAATAGCCGAGAGTCGTGAAAATTAAAAAGTAGCAATAAAAGTATCACAATTTGATTGAAAGCATGGGAAAAAATAATGATCATAAATGAACAAAGAGATTATCCATTTTCATAAAGAAACTTCTATTTTCTTACAAAACTTAGTATGATACAATTAAAGGATCAACCCTTATGGATATATGGGTATAAATCTAACAGATTTCAACAACATAATAAGAAATTAAGAATGTAGGGTCCCTTGAGTTTTGGGCAAACGAGCACTTGATCCCCCACCTAAGTCTCACAACATGTAATGCCTGTTGCTGAGTTCATTAACAGCATTAGTATATATGACCTGACAATGGAATCATTATGGACAGAAACCTCCATAATGGTTTTGAACAATCAACAGTTTACTCTAAAGTTGTAGCCATTAGAACATCTACCAGAAACTCTAAATACAAGATGCTCTCTATTTTAAAGAGCCAAAGCTTAAAAAAAAGGCTTCAAGAGACTCTATTTAAACTTTTAAAATAGAGAGTAGGTTCACTGCCCAAATTTGGAGAGTAGATGTTACTATATGATGATTGCAAGTTACAAATTTCAATATTTTATTCATTAAGTTATTCCAATGGTATTTAAATTGATTGGTTATTGATATATAAAATATATGTTAAATAAAAGATGAGAAAAAATCAATAAATGTTCTTAGAAAAGAGCAAAATGAAGAGTCAATCTAGAGAGCGTTGTAGGAATGTAATTTATACTCTAAATATAAAGATGTTCTTTATAAATACAAAATCTCTTAGAGATCCTCTTAACCACTTTATGTTGCTGGAACTAAGCTAATTCAATACCTTGCTATTAACATCACAAAATTTTTATTCTTCCAAAATCAAATGATTACTAATGATTAGAATACTAGGAGTGAGTTGCAAGTGTTTATGTGTGTTTTTGTTCAGGGGAATTGTGATTTAAAGATATTTCATGTGCAATTATCTCATTTAGTAAGTTAACGAAGTCATCCTCCGTGTAAGGTTCCTGTTCCATTACTAAGTTGGATCAAGTATTTTGCAAAACAATTGTATTTTGAGCATGCATGTTTTGAGTTAGTTGCAGTCTTTTCCATTTTCTCCAAAATATACGATCTAACCAAACTTTGCTAAATTGTTCATTGTCTTGTTGTTCTTGGGACGTCATGCAATACATGGCAAAAACTTGCTTCGAGTGCAAAACTTTTTCCACCAAATGATTTTGAATTGTCCAATATATCTCTTGAAGTTCTATCAACGATTTCTATTGTGTTTTTGTAGGTCATTGGTGATTCACCCCGTATTATAAGTTTTGCTTGTTGAATCATTTTTGTTGTAGTACTTTGCTTTGATATACCAAACATTGTTATTCATTAGTGTGGAGTGGAGTATTGAATCTTGAATGTGATGTTTTGCATCCTAGCATTATTGATATTGCTACACCTAAAGTTGCTGCACGAGTGCTATCAACTTCTGAGATCGAACCCTTGCCAATAAAGCATAATATAAAAATGTTTTTCCTGTACCGTCGATCCATCGACAAAAAACACACCTCCATTTTCACCGTCCATTCTTTCAAGTACAACATCAAAAACACATTTTTTTTAATCTAAATTTAGATATGATGTTGCTTGAATATCAACATTTGGAACCTCGACATAGCATTCGTCTAAAATTTCGTTTGCATTGGATTCATTGTTACCATGGGAGGTATCAATAAGTTAAGGCAAGTCATATGCACTAATAGTCTTTCCTATAAATTGGAGACAAACTGTATTATATCGCAAAGTGTATTGCATATAATATTCTAATGAT
Source organism: Fraxinus xanthoxyloides (assembly GCA_903798325.1). Classification (NCBI taxonomy): domain Eukaryota; kingdom Viridiplantae; phylum Streptophyta; class Magnoliopsida; order Lamiales; family Oleaceae; genus Fraxinus; species Fraxinus xanthoxyloides. Next base: position 10,273 of record CAIGRL010249776.1, read on the forward strand.
TTTTCAATATTTCTTTTGTAATGTTCTGCCAAGTCTTCAAAATACATGTTCCACCATTTTCTTATTTCAGTAGGTTTACAGTGGACTAATAACGTGGCAAAAAGTCTTCGAAATTCAAAAGACATTTGAAATGTGACTTCGTCTAATTATTCAATAATGCTATGTTCAAATTCCAAAAGACCTCTCTTTGTGTTGCCTTCCTAAAATGATGAATACCGTACTCTGTTAATTGTTAGCAAGAACTCAAAACATGTAGGTCCTTTCACATGGTTCAATAGTAATCGCAAGTAATATTTTTCTCCTTCACCGAGATTTACCACTGCAATAGGGAGATAACATGTCCTTTTTTCGTTCTATCCACTTTCAACGTCTTTTGTAAGTAAGTGTAGGAAATGAAAATTGAGAGGTAATATGTATAAAAAAGTTGGTAGGATTCGTTGCAATCAAATATGTCTTTCCATCTTATCTTTTTATGTTAATGAAAAAACTCAATTAATTATATAGGTATTGAAGAAATGCAATTATGAAGATTAATCTTATATTTTGTAATGCCATTCTTGCAAAACAAAGTTAGATTAAGATTGAATAAGGTCATTGTTGACAAAAAATGACAAAAGTGGAAACTAAATATTTCATTAAGTGACTTCAATAACTACAAATACTAATTATGTCAATTGACTCTAAATATTTTTTTCCTCCACTCTTTTTTTTATTGGAGCAAAGATAATTGTTTAAATATATATGAAAAAGTTGGAAATCTAAATTTGGAATCGAATAAACTTGAACAAAATGATACCTGCATTGAGAGAATCTTCCACCATCAAAACTCTACAAACATAAAATATTGACGTTCGAGCATTGATAGGCCCCATTATAGTCTATTTGCTTAAATAAAAACAATTAAGGGTCGATTTATAATTTGTAGAAATTATGCAGAATTAGAGCTAGAAAAAGAAATAAATCTCGTGCTTTTATTTAATTTTCTAGTTATGCTTTGAATATAGTATGGAAGATAAAAAAATGCTTATCAACTTATTGTGCTTTTAAAATGATCAGTTTTATAAGGATGTGTCCGATTGTAAGGATGGAACTTGCATGAAAAGAAAATAAGTTCTAGACAATTGAATTGTCTAAATTTTTTTGCGTGAAAATTGTCAATGAAATTTGTTTGATTGACTTAATTTTTAACCTAGAAAATGTAGTATTCTTCTATAAAGTTGAGTTTTTTGGAAGTGTGAATTGTCTTGAAAATAAAAACATGCCCACCATATAAACATTTTTATTAGTTTTGAGGAAAATATGATTACATGACCAACTTTTAAAAAATATTTTCTATGAAAAAATACGAATCAAACACCCCAAAAATAGAAACTTGGGTAAATAAAATGACATTTTTCATTAAAAATAAAGCTAATCAAATATACCTTTTTTTTTTCTTTTCATTCTCCACCATCATTGCAAGATGTCATATATGTCACACACATCAACTATAAAAATGTCACGCTACAGTCGCATTAATACAAAGGTCACAATTTCTTATGTCATGCAAGTCACAATTGATAAAGTTTTATGAACACCATAAACGGTACATATTTTTTTGTGTAAAATCACTTGTCAATCGTAAACTTTATGTACACGCTTAAATATTGATGGTCACATAAAATTTTCAAAATAAATTTCATACCGTTCACAAGAACCACATATATATACAATCATAAATTATAGACACAAATTTCTAAACGATACAAATATACCTAAGGGTCCGTTTGATTTGGCATAATTTTCCCTGGAAGTAGGAAAATATGTCTCTAAACAATACAAATATACCTAAGGGTCCGTTTGATTTGGCATAATTTT
>CAIGRL010249845.1:0-21112 GCA_903798325.1 Fraxinus xanthoxyloides
TTAATATTTGGTGCAAAATGAAATGCTCCAAACTAAAGCTCTCTATAGTTTAACTTTACCAGATGATTTTACCAGAATCAAATTGCCAAAATGAGTTAGAAGATTGTGATTGGATGGTTGGAAAAAGTTTTTGGCTCAACTATCAATGAAATGCTGACAAGTATTAATCTGGCATAATTTTGGTAAAATCAATCTGGTAATGTAGCATATATGCTCCAAGAAAATGACGAAAACTCTACTGTAAACATCCTGTAATTTAAACTTTATATGCTACAAGAAAATGGTGAAAACTCTACTGTAAACATCCTGTAATTCAAGAATAATACAAATGTATATTCAATCAAAATCTATACAGAATTACTGGCAGTTCTCAGCAATTCTAAGTGCCATCATGGCCTTGTAAGTCGCCAAGTCAGCATTTTCAGTGAGTATCTGGGCTCGATGGCGTTTCAGAATAGCAAACTCTTCGAATCTGTTTGCTTCAGCTTTAGCTTCTTGCACTTTTAAGAAGTTTTTCTGTTGCTCCAAAGCATCTTGTTCGGCAGCAGTTGCTGTAAGATTCAATGTTCATTCATTACATTTAATATCATAGGAAACGAAAGTTAAATTCATGAACATGTTTCATTAGCTTAAAGCTTTCGGTCGAGATGGTTCAACATAACATCATGACAGAGAGAGATCTGAATTCAAGTCTTGACGCTACCCATCGATGAAAATTTTGGCATATGTTAATAAAGTTCTCCCCTTTTTAATAACTTGAGTTTTTTAGACGAGGTGTAAGCAAAAATAGCTTCATTAATGACTTCAATAGATTTCAAAACCACTGGATCAGATTACATGAAAGAATAAAGAATTCTAGAATTGCATTTATAAAAGATAAATCGATCAAATTTTAACACAATGACAGAGAGACTCTTCTGAAGAAATAACAAAGGTCACCGTAGTCATCCATGCAACGTACTATAAAAGTTACATGTAACAAAACCATAAATCCAGTAATACTCGTAACAAATATGGTAAAAAATGTGTACTACTGACATCACTAAACACAATGACAGAGAAACTCTTCCGAAATAACAAAAGTCACCGTAGTCATCCATGCAACCTACTATAAAAGTTACACGTAACAATACTATAAATCCAGTAATACTTGTAACAAATATGGGAAAAATGTGTACTACTGACATCACTAAACGGTATATATCTCATGAACACGAATATGAGAATACACGAGTTACTCTTTTGTGACAATTAAACTTATGCTAACAGGTGTAAGTACATACAAGCACGTATTAGGAAGACTGCCTCACATTGAATATCCCATAAATGCATAGATTGAACAGATTGAGCACCAATAGAACCAGAACTACAGAAACTATAAGTTACTGATGGCACTCACCTTGCAAGAAAGGTGGCTGTTTGCCTATCCCAGGCTGAGTTCCATGTCGTTTGAATGATCTTTTCTTCCGCAAAGCAGTCTTTGGGATCACTTTAGCTTTTCTAGGCTTGTAAATCTATCATGCAAACAAACCATTTCTAACTTAAGATAACCAAACCAATGAATGGATCAGTAAGAGAACGAGAAAATATTTTTTTGGTACTTCTTTTAGTACATAAAAGATTGAGGCCAAAAATAGAATAAAACAAGCCAAAATTGAGGCATATCTTAGCAAAATATACAAGCTTTCCGTCTAAGACATCTATAGAACAAAACTTATTTAGGTACCACTTAAACCTTTTAGAAGCGGTTTCATCTGGAAAAACAGATTATACTAACCAGATGGAATAATTAATTAATATTGAAACGCATAGTTTTGACTTTTAATTAGTTATTCAACTGGTTTTTAACAATACAGTGGCACACCTTCATAATTTTCATCGAGAAAATAAGGAGAGAAAAAGATCAGAAGGAAATATAAAAGGAAAAAAAATGTCATAAAAACCAAAAAAGTTTATCAAAATGACCATGTCAATATTAAAACGAGAATTTGGAACTATCAAATTGAGACAAAGGTCGTCAGGTAATGTGAAAAAGGAAAATAAATCTCAAAAAAGTGTGCAGTAAATTTATTAACAAGTCCAAATGGTAAATACATGAAAGGCAAGAATCCATGTTCCTGAGCGCAGACTTGCCTTGATTGCTTGACCAAATATAAAAAAAATTATAACACGCAGCATACATTATAATTTTAAAAATTGTGCATAAACTTGGGTCCATTTGTACCCTGTTTAGCCAGTTTCATATAATGTAGAAACCAAAGAATAAAATAGAAACTATGTATACCTTTTTTTCTCATATGTCAAGCTCACAAGCTTTTGCAAATTTACAATCAGCACCATCCATGTCTTTTAGTGTGTGTGTGTAACAAAAGAATAAAATACCCATCCATAACAACTACAACTTTTTCCACTGTAATATCAGCTCTAGCATACGAAGTTACCAGAACAATAGTGGCATGTTTTGCAACATAGATTTGCTAGCACTGGACATATTAAGAAAGAAAAATAAAAACTAAAATCCTTTTTTTGTACTGTCTAACTTGGTCTACTACTGCATACATAACAGGCAATAAATTTTTTTGGCAAACAGGAAGAGCTTTTACCGACTTTTGTATTACCTGGAAAATCCTTAATAATGCTGAATGTTTTCGCCTTCGCTTTTGAATCCAATAACTACGCACAGCCGCCATAACTTCCTTTCTTTCAAGATCCATTCCTACACTATCAGTCACTTTCTCATCAGACCAATCATCTGCATTACTGTGAAAACCTCTTTCAAGTGCATCAATTATCAACTCAAATCTCTCAGGCGTGACAAGCTGATGAAGCTCCTTTTCTACATTGAATTTATTATTGAACTTGTTCAGCCACTCCTCGTCCTCGAAATCCATGTCATAATTGGCAGTTCTCTTTTCCAAAGCCCTGGCTAGTTCATCATCTTTTACAGTAATATATGAATCAGGTCTGACATATGGGATGTCCGTATATGGAGTGTCCACTACGTCACGTACCCCAGGAACGGGAATGATAATTGTCTCGGGCACATGTACATTGTGATTGTAGCATTTCTTGTATAGTTCCTTGAAAATCAACCAATCTTGTTTACAAGGAAATTCGAGCTTCCAATTACTGTCCCCACTCCATATTATGGCATGAGTTACATGATCGAAACTAGATGGCCTCATATCTTTTAGAGCACTGAGGTTATATCGTTCCATCCCGTCCTTCTTAACTGCAAGAAACCAGTTTTTCGAAGCAGATACTTCTAAGGTAATGACGGCTCCTTCTTCCCTATAACATTTGTCCGTTTCAACAACTAATACATTAGCAATACAACTATTAGCATCTATATCTTCTTGTGTCGACCCCACAAGAATAGAATTTAAGGTTTTGATATTTATGGTGGAACTGCCCTTTATAGAACTCTGAAGTAGATGGCCGGTTGGTGTAATTGAGGATTGGAAACCATCACGTCTACCTCTCTGTGCACGGAAAACTGAAGGAGGCCTACCTCTCCTGCGCCTCAGAGAAGTCCTCGGTTTCTGAATACCATGGCCAGTTCTTGATAAATTATTTTGAACAGGCAATTTAGACAATCCAACGGTTGAATGTGACAACTCCCTCCACCCAGAATTGTCAATCTCGGATGACACCATGGTGCAATTGGATTGATCTGTCCCAGAAGGTATGTCAGAGGAGTGTTCCTCATCATAATCTGTCATTTTCTTAACCTTCCGATTTGCAACAAAAGGATGCATCACAATAATGGCCATACGCGCAGATCTAAGATGCATACTTGAATGCAAAAGCATAAAGGAAAATGGAACTGCAGAATAATCCACTGCAAACACCGGTATTGAAGAACTGGATTCCGAAATTATGCAAAATCCAGGTTTTTCGAATGAAGTAGGGTGCTGAAACATGGAGAAGAAAGAAGAAAGCAACATAAGCCCATTAAAGCAATCTGATTAAATTAAACTGCTAACTCAAGACCCATTTATTATGAAATGAACTCCTTAACTCACCACTCTTCAAATGAAAAAACGCACCCCAATAAAAATCATAATTATAACAAAAATTGCTTATTAATTACACTATATAACTTGAAAATGGCAAAATGCCAAGCAAATGCCAACAGTCCAGCATCATCATTAGAAAATGTTCAAGTTTTTTTTATAATTCAAGGGTCCATCGACCCCAAACTGAACAAGTAACTAAGGACCATAACCAATAAAATTTTGCTAAATTACCTCCAAAAATCGAATACCACGTAAAGAAAAAGCATGGGAAATGGGCTCCGAGAATACAAATACAGAGAGACTCTGTAATCCAAACTCAGCCCTCCGTAGGTACCTCAATGCAGAGTTCAAGAACCAAGCCATCCAATGACCCCTATCAACAGAAGGCTCAGCAGCGACAAGAGCAAGTTCTCGACACCTGGTATCATAATCTTGTAATTCACCACATGATTCGAGTTTCTTCCTCCACTTTTTCCTCGCAAACTTCTTGCCATACCTCATATCCTCTGAAATGCAAGTACTTTTTGACTCCATCCTCTTTCTCTTTCTACCATACACAATTCCATACATCCTGTCCTCAGTTGTTGCCTCCACCGCGCCCTCGACCTCCCAAGTTTCTAATTTGCTTTCTGTAACCATTTTCATGGGGAGATCGTTTTCATTTTCATCCCATGTGCTTCCCTTGCCAGGGCTACCGGCATCCCCTCTACCGTCCCCGGAATTGTCCGCAAGTTCAATCCACTCATTATCCCCATTGATCGTTCTTATGTACTTCCCGCCCTCTACAAGTCCCCTCCACACCCTCCTTCCTGACTGCAAGACCGTCCCGAACACCCTCGTACTCCATCTCATTCCCACTGAAGGCATGAATGAGTAATAAATGGGGAAAAACGCCTGAATCAATCTTCCTAGTCGCTTTTTCTTTATTTCGCACCGCCTTAAAAGAACAAAACTTGGTTTAAAGCCAAACCCATCGAGTTATGATAATGATAAGCACTCGATTTATTTTTATTTATAACTTTTTTTCGCGGCTACGTCCTCAAATTCAATTGATTATGGGAAAAACTGGGAGCAAAAACAGTCATTTACCAGCCGAGTTGACTCTGTACATGACCCGACTTTATTTTGAAACAGAGAATCAAGAACTCAGCAACCCATTTACAGGATTCAACAGCCCGCTGCACGAAACTGTCCAACCAACCCAAACTCGGATCCCAGACACCGTACTCGGTCCCAACTCAGTATCCTCACGATTTAACTCAATCAATGCGATCCACAAACACCTGCCCTTCGTAGCATGCAACAAAATTCCCTATGTTGAGCATACAAAATTACACTCCTAACTGAAACTCGGTCACCACCTCAGTTGACTCGGTTCAATTTAACCCAACTCTGACCCTCGGACACCAGTCACACCACGTACACTTTCACCACATGTTCTTTGTAATACAAAAGAGCCCATCAAATAATTCCTTCCATCATCTCATTGAACACTCATTTTACTACTTTCCAAAAAATTCCATAAAATTTTTTTTTTTCAAAAAACATTTACAAGAAGGGCCTGAGGAGAAACTCGAAATTAAAATTCTCTCTGGTTTTAGTTCATTGTTTTGTGGGGGATTGTGCAGTTCACGTTAAGTTGGCTGCTGGGAAATGGTGTTTCAGCCTGCCAGGTTGTAGGGTTTTTATGAGCGTAAATACACACCAGTAAGAATAGAAGGTGACCGGTGACTGATAAGATAGCCGTTCGATGAAAAGATTTGACGGATGAGATTTCAAAAAATTCTTGGACTTCTGTCGATAGTTTGAGAAGTCGTTGAAGATTTAAATGACGTGCTTGGCCAATCATAAAAAGTTTCCGCATAAATAAGTAAATTTCATGTAAATAAAATGATTGTATTTAGATAGTTTTAAATAAGTTAATTATTTTTAATTACAATTCGAGCAAACAAATGGCTAACAAGGTAGAGAAACTACAATGACGGGAAGAATAGAAGTTCCACAAGAATATAACGAAAGATGTATGTTTTTCAATTTTTACGATGCATGCAGATTTGGTTCGAACTATTTAAATTCTTTTAACGGCTAACTGTTTTTGTCGTTATTTTTCATTAAATAAAATATTTGGAACTTTTTGTCGGTTATGGTTTATGATTCGATATTCTTGCATGAATCGGTGAATTGTAGTCGATGTTATTTTTCTTATTCATTTCTTTTTACATCAGTTGATATCAAAGACATTCACGTTCTTGATAGGGATATGCCGGTGTTCGTGAAACCTTCTAGGTTGTGATTCAATATCAAATGAACATATGACACAAATTTATCGATGGATTTTTTTTGTTGGAGCATCAAATGGATGGTTGAAGGCACAACAATGCATATTGTCGGGTGCAATTGAAGGTGGTCAACTTGAGGAAAGTGACTACGAGGTAGACACAACAAAGTTGTGGGTGGCGCAATAATTGACTTGAAGTCAATTTTAGAGGATTCAGGCAACGAAGATTATCATTTTGTCTCTTTCAATCTCGATGGACTAACTAATGTTAGTTTTGGTGAAGATTGCAACAGTGCACCTATTTCTAACATTGTAATTGAAAAGGAAGACCTAGTGACAAATATATCACCACTATCGAATACGTTTATAGATGCAAAATCGATAAGAGAAGAATTGGTTCAGCCGAGATCCAACAAGTCGGGTTTGAGACCTTGTGAAACATTGAAGCATCTAACGATGGAAATAATCCAAATAACGTATTTCTTCCAGAAAGGGCGAGTGGTAGATCAAGGGCTTGAATCACTGTGTGAAATGAGGTGTGGCATGGAGGACGGGGGCCCACCAATTTAAAATCTAACAATAAAAAGACAAACAAAATGTAATATCTTAAATGTTTATATTATAATTAAATAATAATTTAAATGATTACTTGGAGATACCTTGCAATTTATATTAGAGTCAAATACTAAAAAGGATATTCTTATCATTTAGTCAACATTTTGATCATTTCTAAAAGTTATGTGGGGATTTAGTAGCTCTAATGCCTAAAGTACGAATTTTAACGTATACATCGCCGGCAACGCTTAGTGCAGTTGGTAGAGAGAGTCGTATTAAAAAATAATAAAACTGTTTATTTATCCAAAAACCTTTTTAAAAAGGTGTAAAAATAAATTGATTTGAGATGAAGGTACCCAATTAGTGGTGGCAGCTCGACCATATATCCGCGAGTGTTCGTCACGAGCTGAGCTTGTGCGCACACTCGACTCGTTACTTACGGGTCGAGCTCGCAAGCTCGTCCTATTTATTATTATTATTATTATTATATAGAATAAGTCCTTTTAAAAAATAATAATAATAATAAAGCATATTTTTTACGAGGCTCGTGGGCGAGCTCATTGGGCTCACCCAAGAGCTGCTCGTCAAAACATGAGCCGAGTAGGCTCGGCTGACATAGTGAACCGGCCTCTAAACTCGTGCTCAGGCTCATCTTTTTTACGAGCCCGATCAGCTCGTGACTCTTTTTTTACGAGCGATCGGGACGACGAGCTGCTTGGCTCAGTTGCCACCCCCTATACACAAGAAACAAAAAAATTGACAACGTGAAACATTTCCAGTTTTGATTAAAACAAACTCAAAATATAAAAATAAATGGAAATCAAAGTTATCTATACGCGTAAATACAAAAAAAAATGGAAAAAATTCATTGCCCATATACAAGTAAAGAAAAAATACAATTACATTCAAGTTAAGTGAGAAAATTAAAAAAACTTATTGTCCCTCTTGAAACATTTTTTACACAAATTTTACGCAAATGACTGTGCAATCAATTATATTTTTGATGAGATTTGTGCGTAAAAAAATATTGAGTAATTATTTTTCTAAATTTTGAAATTGAAAATGGAGGAAACATTTAGGACTAGAAATATTTTGTTAAGTGTTAAATATAATTTTTTTTTATGACGAACTTTCGTGAGGAAATTAAGGCAGAAGTTGACAAAATAATCTAAGAAAGACAAATATGTAAAATGGAGGTAAATGTGTTATTATATGCACCCGTTTTATTGTAACGATTAACAAACGACTCAATTTTCTTTTATTTTCCTCATCGATGGAGCCCTTTCTAGACCAATGATATTATAATTGTTAATTGTATAGTTTGTAAATTTTTTATAACCAGAAAATGATTAATTCTATATCTCTTGGTCACGCGCGCACATAGGAGAACATGCGTCTGAAATTAAAAGAATTTTATTTTTGATTTACACTGAGTCGTTGCTACTTACACAAATTGAGACTAATGTAATTTTTGACCTCCCGTTTGTTGAATTATACTCATCAAAATGGTCGTGTCGATTTCATTGAGTTAATTTTATATTTTTATATGCAATTCACAAGTTTCTCAACGAATATAAATATGAGTTTTTTTTCCTAAAGAAGGCATAAGTAATAAGTATTCATCAATATTGTGTTTAAGAAAAAAAGGGAAATAAATTAAAATTCAATAAAAATATAGCCAAAATTAAGAAATTGATGCTTCGAATCAAAGCAAATTCCATCAGTACTTATATAGAAAGTAAATAATTAATAGTTACAATAATTGACAAAATTTAATGAGAAAAAAAAAAAAGAGAAATTAAGTAAATGTACTTAGCACAGAATAGGTGGCAGTGTGAGCTTACATTTAATTTTCCAATGAATTAAAATGGGAATTTATTGAACAATTAAATGTGCGCTCTTTGTCACCTAAAATTTTACGCTAAACACAATTAGACGACATTGCTCTTAAATATAATTATGACAAAAACTTGTATGAATTAAAACCCACCTTGTCCTTGTGAGTAATTTAAATTTAGATTAATACTATTTATTTCTAGTGGGGTTACAAACATAGTGTAGACGTATAGGTGACATTAATGTGAGATTATACGATAGGTGAAATTAAATAAATCATTTAATTTCACCTTTCATTTAATCTATCATTTAAAGTCATTTAGATTGGGGTTGTAACCTCACTGGGGATGAATAACATTATTCTTAAATTTAAGACGTCAAAACTCTCAATATTGTTCGTTGTTATCGCAATTCGCATAGTTGTAAACATATGATAGTCGACTGAGTTTTTTTGAATTTTTTGATAGTTTATTGATGAAACATTGCATCTATCACTTTGAGATTGGAACCACTTCGTATGGGATGGTTGAAATCTATAAATACTTGTTATGTTCATCCCGAAATATATGAAAAAATTTATTGTATTATTCATCCAACTTTTCAAAGAAATTTTTGTACCTCTACACAATCAAATTCCTCTTTTTCACTTGTTCATTTTGAAGATTCACTTTTTTTGGTGATCTTCATTAAATGTTTGTTTTATTCATCGCCTTCTTTCTTTATTGCCTCCATTGCTGTATTTTTTGCTAACAGTTAATAAACACTTTAGTCTCAAGTACCGTTCTGATCGATGATTCGCTCAAAAATAGAAGGGAAAATCTCCTTGTTCCGAGGATTAAATCCCGGGTCAAGATAGGCAACTTGGCGCCCCTAGTTTGATCCGAAATTTAATCCTAGGATAAATAGCACGACTCAAAATAGAAATATATTAACCATTAGTCAGCGAAAAAGTCAAGCAATTTAAGGGATGCCCTCAAATGATTTGAAAGTCATCTTAGGTTAGAAGATTTTGAACTGACCAAAGCCATCCCCACACAAGTAGAATGGTAGTACGACTCTGCAAGATTGACTGAATATAGAAAACCTTCTGATGAAAAGATTAAAAAAGTGCCCAAGACGAATTATTGGTTTTATATGTATTATAGCTAGGTACTCTTTGAGTAAAAATTGATTTAAAGTTGTTTTGTTGCCATTTTTGGATTATTAAGGTCAGAGAAGAGGAAATGGGTTCGTGACTGCAGAAGATGTTTGTTACTATTCAATTTCTTGCATATGCAGCAAACAAGAACAAAGTCTTATAGTGAGCACAAGGCCCGGGCCGCCCGGCTATAAACGTCGTTCTGGTCTACTTACCCTTTTTCGTGACATTGATAAGTCGCGATCTTTTTGCACGTGTGCATATCAATGTAAACCCTAATAGCATATTTCATCGTACTGTATAAGTTAAAACTTATTTTAAATCACTTCTTTTGTCAATAATTTTTGAAGTTACTTTCTTAATTATAAAACTTGCATTTTTAAAAGGTAGGTTTTTAACTTATTACTTTTTAGAAAAATAATTTTTAAGCACATTCAAATGTACTTATGTTACATTTTTGCTAAGATTTACATCTCAAGAATTCTCTTATTAAAAGTATGGAAAAAGTCAGCGCAATGCAATGCCATCGAAAAAGTTGGATTATAATATTATTCTTATTATTTTTTTTTTCTATGATTATTCTCATATCTAGTTTTTCTATTTTATCTAATTCACTTTAGGTGGAGTTTTTTTATTAATGACAAAAATAAAATATTATGCACCAAAACAAACACAAAACAACCTCGATGGACGGAGAGTGCAAAGAATAGTTTAATAACTACATGTCTTATCAAGTTATTATACCTTAATTACACATAATTTTTGTTGATTTGAAACATTTTCAAGAAAATGCTATTTACTTTGTTCGAGTCACTTGAGTAGGAGCGGATCCAGAATTTTTCTTAAGAGGAGTTGAAATTTAAAAACAAAAAAAAAATCAATGTAGTAAAATTTTATGTATAACACAAGCCAACAATACAAAAATAGTTCAATAATTTAATTTAAATATAAATATTATCAACTTTAATTAGCAAATTAACAAAGGAAAAATTAGTGACATGGTAGCAAATGAAGTACTTCGTGTGTAGTAGTATGCAAATCTAAATATTAGCAAAAAAAAAATGTAGGTTTTAAAATGTTAAATGAGAAATAAAAATGTAATTGATTAAACAAGTAAATATATAATCAAAAACAGATTAAGGGTGCGTTTGAGCCACATTATTTTGAAAAAATGTATTTTAGAATAGTAGATTGATGGAGAATGTGTAGTTGAAAAAGAATGAAAAGATACTGATGTGACGAAAAATATTATTTTTATTGAAAAATGTGTGGTTGGAAATGAGTAAAAGAGTGAGAATGAAAAAAATTTAATGTGTACCAAATAGGGGCTAAAGCATAAATGTCTAGGACATTCCTACCCAAGAATTGGAAAAGATTGTTGATCATCGACTTCTGAAGAAATTTCAGAGAAGTTAAATGCCTAAATTATGACAATCGAACTTCTTTTATTGTGAGATTGAGTTTACGATGAATCAGCTCGAAAAAAACAAGGTGGTTATCCTAGAATTGAATTGAATTGAAGTTGTGAAAATTAGAAAAAAAGCTGGAAACCCACACTTACATAAAAGAGAAAAGACTAAAATATTTTAGTCTCTCTTTCAACTATTAATATTAAAATTATCATTCCATCATAGAGATTCGACTCTTTGTTAATGGCTTGTTTGATAAAGTGCATTGACAATAAGAAGGAAGATCAAAGCTAAAATATTGTCCATTATACCTTTCGAGCCATGTACTATGTACCAAACATCTCGGAGTTTCACGAAACATGAACGCTTTCAAGTCTAAACTGAATTGGCCTTATTAGACCTCTTTTTCCGACTCTTTGTAGTATTGAGTTTTTTGCTGCTGCCTTTGTTGCTGTCATTTCCAGCCCCACACACGATTGTAAACTCAATCCCATAAGCATTTCCAAAGCAAGAAAACAAGCCTCCATCTGAATTTCTCCTGGAATGTCCTCCACAAATAGCTGATCGAGGCTTATATTCATACCTTCTCGATCCCTCATTCCGCCACCTCTCTCTACTTGAAGTAAACTTAAACCCTTTTGCAGCAGCTTCTTCAAATGTCAATTCTTCCAAGATCGAGCTTTCTGTATCTTGAATTTCTGCAGTTTTATACGGTTTCTTTTTGGGGTTTGATGGTGGAGCATCCTGTTGTGGTGGTGGTTCGTTTTTCTTGGCTAATTCCGCAGCTACAACTGACGCTGAAGGGCCAATATCTGAACATAATTCTGAACCATTTACCATTGAACTATTGCATGCTGATTCATCGACAAGTGAGCCATTACATATAGAGCCTGGTTTTACTGGAAATTCCCCATTATTAGACTCGGAACCTTCAGCCATAGAGCGCCAGAATTGGATTTTAGCGTTTAAATCACTGTCTTCTTCCTCTTGATCGCCATCTTTCTGTTGCAGATCATTCGGATCGTTCATTTCTTTCTGTTTACCATCAGGAGAATCCTCAACGCAGGAGTTCACGTGGCTATTTAATGGCATGCTTTTCATGCTGCTGTCGAGAAGAGAAACGCCCATGTTGAGTATACCTTGTGGGCTACCTGTGAAAAGATTACCGGGTTAAAACTGTGCGCCTGCAATCGAGGAAACGTGTTGAAGATAAAAATATAAATGAGTAAATATATACCTGATGGACGACGAACCTGAAGAGCAACAAACCGCGTGTTCTTGGAACTGCTTGATGCTGACGGGGCAATGAGGTCACCAACAGGAACACGTACTATGCCGACAAGAACATCACAAAACCATGAAACATTGTATATCTCCACATTTACAGCTGCATTGTCCGAAAGCAGGAATTCATTTTCAACACGAAAAGCAAATTTATCATTCCATGTAGGATTAGTCTGTCCCTGTTGATCAGTTCTCGTCGTAAGTTTCCTGCCAGGATGAACCCATGAAACGGCATATGTGCGCATGGATTTGGAGATAGGAGCCAGGTTTTGGGCAGATATAAGGCTAATTTCGAGGAGGTGGAAAGGTGGAACTTGATTAGAAACTGTGGAGGTAGTCACGGCGGAGGAGGCTGTCGGGGTCTGAATAATTGATTCCATTTGCTCTCCCTTCATCGTCCGTGACATGGATGACGAATCAAGAATCGCCATCAATCAAAGGAGGAAGAAGAGGGAGGGATATGTGTAATGTGTGTTTTTGTTTTGTTTTGTTAAGGAAGAATGGTCGGGAGTTGTTAGGGGAGGTGGTTATTTTTGAGGTTTCTTGACCATTGTTTTTTTTTTAATCAAGCGACCTGTCCAATTTAGTTCATGTTTGGTTGATCTAAAAAAAATATTAAAATTCAAGTCAAAATTAACGATAAATTTTAATCACACAATCAACGACTTTTTAACTATATATTCTATCAACATTTATCAAAATTTATTAAAAATCTGATTTTTATCTAAATAAATCAGAAGATTAAGGAATGAAGTTGGTAATGTAAATTCAAAATTAGAAATGGCTGTGTGTTATTTTCAGAATATAAATTTATCTCTATATATAAAGTACAAATATCTATATGGAATTGGATAGTACCGTGACACTCCTCTTACTAGTTATTACATCCAAAGTCGATATGGATATCTTATAGGGATAATCATATATTAAGGATACATTTGATATAATTTTTGAAAAGTCAAAATAGGTTTTTGGTTTTATTTAGATAATTTCTGAGAAAAAAAATTGTCTATTTGAAAGAAATTATAAAAGAAGTTAGATCAAGGTCACCTCCTCACTAATCTTTCTATAGAAAGCAGAAGCAAAAAATAAAATTTATTTCAAACAATGAGGGAAGACGAATTATTTTTCAAAAGTTATTTTTTCTCTCTGTAAAGGTAGTATGGTATTTTTATTTTCATTTTCCCTTTTTTTTATAAAACTTAATAAAGGAAAATGAGAGATCGGGGCAGCCTCATTTATGGAATTTTTGAATAACGTTATTTGCAATCGTTCATTATCGTAATCGTCGGGTTAATTACTCTAGTAGTCACTGAACTTTACCTAAAATTTCCATCAGGTCACTGAACTTTAAAAACTATGCGGTTAGTCACTGAACTTTCAAAACTGCAACCTCATCCATCACCGTAATAACTTTCGTTAAAAAACTTGACGGAACTGATGATGTGGCTAACGGAATATCCTAAGTGGCACGTTTGTGAGTGACATGGAATTTTTAGTGATTGTAGTTTCGAAAGTTCAATGGCTAACCGCATAAGATGTATAAAGTTCAGTGACTTGGTGGAAACCATATGTAAAATTCAATGACGATTAGGGTAATTAACATACTAATCGCGTGATGTATAAAGTTCATTGACCTAGTGGAAACCGTAGGCAAAGCTCAATGACAGTTATGGTAATTAACCTAAGTTTGAAGTTGAGTTGCTCCGGACGTTTATTGAGAATCTCTTTATCGTAATACATCAAAATAGTTTAATTAGTAAGTTTGTTTATTGTCCCAGAGGTATCGCAATGTCAACATTGTTTTAGCATCTCTAGTTCACGGGCTTTGTGGTGCCAGACTAATAAGTCTGCTTATATCATAATTCTTTTGTCCAAAATTGAATAACATAGAAATTTAATTGACATTTCTTTATCAGAAACCCTTCGTTAATAGTGCTGAGCATCTTACAGATGATGTTGTATCTGTGATTCCGACGGGTGATAGTCTTGAACAATATATTTTAACAATCATCACATCTACTTGTAAAGTTCACGTCACCCACAAACGTGCTACGTAAGATATTCCGTTAGCCACATCATCAATTTCGTCAAGTTTTTTAACGAAAGTTAGTTCGATGATGGATGAGATTGCAATTTCGAAAGTTCGGTGACTAACCGAGTAGTTTTTAAAGTTCAGTTATCTGGTGGAAACTTAAGGTAAAGCTCATTGACCATTGGTGTAATTAACCTCGTAATCGTCATACGAGACACACATATAACTGTTAATGATTTGATATGTAAGGTAATAAAAAACTACCAAAATAATACAACAAATCACTAACTGTCACGTAGGACGACTACGATAGTAAGTGATTGCAAATAGTATTACTCAGTAGCCTTTTTTGATAAATCTCTCAATCTCTCTCTCTCTCTCTCTCTCTGAATTTATATTTCCTTTCCCTTACTTTTTATTTTGTGTAGATTTTCCATTCATGAAATCATACAATTTCCGTTGTGCAAAATCAGAGTTGAAAGCAATACGTCAAACAGTGAAAATATTACATACACAGAAAGTATTCCAAGCACACCATTTAGAAGTTGGATCTTCCCGAGGTGTTCTTGGAATTCTTTTCTTTTGAGTATTCGATGGGATAAGAATGGTAAGTTAAAGGAACTGTACATGTGATTTGGTAAGAAGAAATAACAAAAGTGAGGCATTTTAGATTTCAAAGCATAGGCAATCCAATCCAATCCAATCCATCTTGCTCAACTACAACATAGTAAGATCACTTGATACAAGGAAATTGAATTATCTTTACAACCAGAAAAATCTAGTCTGGTTACCTTGTTGATCAGAAGACAACTTTGAGACATATTTCGTTGCAGCTTCATCGTTCAGATCATATTTCCCATACTCTCAAGTCTCAACTGTCATGAGTTAGAAAATGTAGTATTAGACACAGACAACCAGAGAGAGAAGGATGCATTGCAAGGCAAGAAAATTCTTGGCATGCCTAATCAATAATGAAACACTTGTGAGCATGTTTTGCTAAGCTTAAAAACTAGTAAGTTTGTTTCCTAACACGTTTATAACTCTTCTATTACTTTTAAGTAAAGAAGTTGACTATTTTCAAGGTATATCCTAGCTTATTGTCAAAATAACGAACTTAGTTCTAACTTTCACCAATAAAAAGATTTTATAATTCAAACATTGTTTGCTCAATGGTAAATTTACTTGCAACAATTGTTAGCCTAGCTCTCAAAGCACTCAAGAACTGACGATCGTTAATTATTATTTGCTGCTAAAAGTACTTTGATGACAATCTTCAACCAAAGAACATAGCATCACTGAGCTGCTCAATATAACAAATGCTAACTTTCTTCATTATAAAAAGGAAACTAGCAAGTGAACAAATTCTTGTTGATTTTGCTACATTGTAATAAAGAAATATATTGCAGTAAATTTTTACTCTGTATTAAGTTCATGAGCAGATAATTACCATATACCCGAGCTATAGCGTCAAGTTGCATCCTCCTGGCCTTGATATATTGCAAGGGGAAGAGACGGTACAGAGGTTGCCGGTGAGTGAACGAGCTGGTAATTAACGAGCACAGGACCGAAAATGTTGAACTTTGCGGCACTACTGAAAGCAACTTCTGCATCAGAACCACTCTTAAAGATAACTTTAGCACGGCCAGAATCACGATCAACTTCAGTCTTTGATTCCATCAATGGTCCAAAACGCTTGAAGATTCTAGTCAGATTGATTTCTGATGGAAGCGAATCTCTCTCTGCAAAGTTTAGTACAAGTTCCGCAGGCAAAGACTCTTGCTTCCTCTTATTAACATACTCGTTTGATTCCTCTGGTGCCTTTACAAGGTTCCCCCTGGAATATCGCTTTCTAGAGTGCGGCCTGCGACCCGAATTTTGATATTTTTCCGGATCATATGGCACTGGCGGATATTGTCCTCCCCCGTTCTCCCTAGCCTGCAAAAGTTGCTCCCCGGAATAGTTTTGGACAATCCTGTCCGTCCAATAAGAGTCATTCGCATCATCAAATTCAAATTCTCCAGTCCCATCAGCAGCAAGAGAAGCCTTTTTCTTTCTACCTCGCCGATTCAAAGCAATCAAACTTCTAAAACCTGTGAAGAAAGTAACATTTGATCTTAAATAGCTATGACCTTTATTGGGATCCTGTGCCGCCAATTTAAGTTGTGATAGCATCTCGTCTAGAGAAGAAAGTTCTTCAGGAACAACAGTACTTCCCTCTTCATGGTGCTGCTCATTGATCTGTGGGCCACTATCAATTCCTGTTTGATCAGTGTTACCTTTTGAACTTGACAATGTGGGCGAAGTCAACTGGCTTGCTACTCTACGAATGCATTCGCCAATTTTAAATGAAGGCTTAGGTGTTGGAGATATAGAAGTAGATACTTTTGCAGCATGAACGATTACCCTAGGATCTGATCCATCAGAAAAAGAATCAAGTGTTTTACGTTTCCTGCCAGAAGACGAGGAAACTGACTTGCTTGATTCTTTCGCATCCAACTCACCTTCACCATCTGGGGAATATGATATGTCACCCATTATTTCTTTGAAACTTCTCTCTTTCTTCCTCGGTTGCAAGCTATCCATTGGAGTGTCTTTCCGTTTATGAGAAGCAACCTTGGCCGAGGAATCATTGACTGCATCACTTGATTGTGTGTGCGCATCATTTTCCAACAATTCTCCAGAGAAGACAAATTCAATCTGTGTATGCTGACCCTTATAACGACTATATGCCAACAATTGAGATCGGGCAATCGCAAGATCCAGTCGATCAGCCCCATGAGATGCCGCAGGTGCCAATTCCTTCACATAGTCCAAAAGCTTGGTGGGCTCAAAGGAAGCTGCTTTCGTAGATCGATCCACACCATATCTTCTACTTGATTCTTCACGTATACCAGTATTCTCTACAGTCTGGACATCAATCTTATCAAGGGCTTCTTGTGGTAGGCAAGGACAGGCCAAACCCAACTCTACCCGTCTAGAAATCTCTTCCAAGGCACACTCAACTGCATTTTGAAATGCTTCTGAATTACTCTGCTTCTCAATCTGGGGAAAATGTGATCTAAAAGGCTTCAATACAGATAAATCATTCCATGCAAAGGTTCGATCCCCAAAATAGGCTACCAAAAAGCAGTCTTTCTTGTAATATTTCATTGCCTTCTCCGAAGCATCAGCAGGATCAAAAATCTGTCCAGGCCACCAGGGATGGCTTCTGACTTTACCCCAGACTAGATCCGATACAGAAAGCTGACCTTCATTTTCTGGAAGCCATAGATAACGAGATCGGTTTGAGCTTACAGATGACAAAAGTTCCTCATTTGATATCTTTGACTGGTCAGTCTCTGAAGAATGCTCTTCAATTCCTATTATTGGCTCCTTACAATCATCTTCCTCCACTTGATGTTTGTCGTCGTCTTCTCTTTCCTGCTGCTCTTCCATAAATTTTGGTTCAGAAGCATGACCCAGCACAATATTGTTGCCACTTATCATGCCAGATCCATCTTCTGCTTCAATAGCCTGATTCACCCCTTCAGTAGAAACCACATTGAACCCATAATTCGCCTCAGTGTGATTTCCATCTACCAGAGAAATGTCATCAGCTGCTATGGGTATCTCCAACTGTTCATTTGCCTCCGGCAAGAGGCAGCCGGAATTACTCTGGCCACAGAAAGGATTGGGACCAACTGCAACTTCTAATCCAGTCACAATGGCATCCTCAGAAACAACCTCTAGGTTAGTCCCATTATTTGATATAGCATTATCGACTATATGATTCTCGATCTCATCCTTATCAAGTGCACGGGTGAACTGTTCAGTTATTTCGACGGCACCCTGTTGTTTACCATCTTGAATGAATCTATTCTCTTCAACAAAGTTGTCAACCCCGACTTCAGCACCAACAGCAGAATCATTCACCATAACATCATCATCTGCCATTTGCACACCAGTCGTCTCAGTCTTTGATTCTTCACCTTTGGTGGAAAGATACGTATTCTCAGCAGGAGCATCAGAAGCGAGATTTTTAACAGTACCTGGATGCTTGTACAGAGATTGCAATGGAGCTTCAGCAACGATCTCCTTATCATCTTTTTGGATAAATGCATCTCTATCCAAATCTTTGTCAAAGTTTGCAACTTTCTGATCATTTATCACTCCAACCTCTGCTGTGGCAGCCAGAAGCTGGTCTGTATACATTTCTGAGCCAGCTTGTACCAAATTTTCATCTCCTAGAAGAGTTGAGTTTGTTGTATTTGAGACATTTAGCTTTAATCCCGTCAAGATAACTTGACTATTCATTGTATCCGATTCACCTTTAACCTTGAGAAGCTTGTCTTCATCTATCACAGTATTATCACCTCCATCAGCAGATTCTGTTGGTTCATTGCACGTCACTTTGTTTCTTTGTGCCATGTCATTTTCAAAGTTCCCATCACTCTTCAAGATTTTGTCACTGCTAAGGCAAGTCGTATCTGACAAGTCAATACCTGATCCTTCCCCTCTTTCACTGACAAAAGTTTGTTCAAGAATAGACTCGGAACCAGCATGTGGAGCACTGTTATTTACATGTTCTGTCCCCGAGTTCTTGCTATCAAAATCTTTCAAGCCTAGATTCTCATCCTTAGAATCAGACACTGCGACATCCGGTTTAAGAATCGAGTCCTCGTTTAAACGGTCAAAAACATCACCAACCACAAATGTCCCTGTGGGTAAAACGTCTCTACCAGAAACTTGTGTTTCATGATCTGAAGCTGAAACACTGAAATTTGATGCCATATGGGTCTTTTCAATAATTAGCTCTGAACCATCATGAACTAAACCAACTTCTCCAACACTCTTATCGTTCCCATCAAATGGAATTATATTGGGAACTTCACAACTCAGGTTCGGGGATGCTTCCACAGGTGAAACTTCACTGCCAGCATCTGCATCAGTCATCTCGTGAGAGGGTATAGAATCCATTACCAACGTATTATCACTTGCAACATTATCACCTAAATGCAACATCTCTTCTTTGTGCACTGCAACATCTTCCTCCCCAACAGCAACTTCTACAGGATGGTCCAAAATTTCGGGAGATGCATTATTTGCACTATTATCAGACGCTTCTTGTTTACTGCTCCCATCTTCTCTAACCATAACATCGGATTTCTCCATAACAACTTCATTCACGGGAATCCATGCCTCATGATCTCCTTGTGACCCCAAATCACAAACTGCACATGCCCCTTCGTCAACAGACTCGCTAAACCTAACCTCTACTTCTTCTGCAATGTGGCTCAGTCCACTCAGTGCCATCTCTTCTCCCTCAATTTCCTTAACCTTACTCTCAGTCCCCTCACTTTCCTCAACCTTGTTTTCAGCCACTTCAGTTGAAGCATTTGTATCCTCCTGAAAATCATGCGTCACAGCTTCATTTCTGTTATCTGGCGTACAACCCCTCAACTCTCCAACTTCCCCTGACCCCAAATCACCCTCTTTAAGATCACTGACTCCATCAACAAAAACATCAGACCCCACAACTTCAACCATTATCTCCCCTCCACCTCCACCTCCCTCGCTATAAGACCCATCAATTTGATTCTCACATTCCAAATTTTCCATTAGGGTTTCATTTGGCACAGTAAAACTCTCGGTGGGTTCCGAAACACCACTAATCACGGGACCCACATCTCCGTGCTCATCCTCCATAGTTACCAAACTGAATCGAAATTTCAATTCGTAAACAAAAAAAGGCTTAATCTTGACAAGAATCTGAGACAATTACCATAAACCCTCACAGACAAAGAACGTAATTCTACTATATATTTGTATATAATCAAGAAAGTATCTAGCATACATATTAGGTGAAAAATTTAGAAAACCCGCATAGTTTAACTTGAGAATTAGAGTGAAAAAATATTACCTTAAGAGTGGTGATTTCAGAAGTGTAAGCTGGGGGTTGATGCAGAGAGAGTTGAAAGTACTATTATCGGTGATGTGTCGAAAGAGTGTTTGAGTTGCGACTATTGTAGCAAGAATCGTGCTCTCAGTTTTTCGGTTTGTTCCCAACTTTTCCATTTTTAGCATTTCAGTTTTCAACCTTGATTTTTAAAGCAAAATGATCCTTAGTAGTTGAGTAATGTTATTTAACTTCGCTGAGTTGAAACTCAGACTGAAATGTGGCATTAAATGATAAGTGAAATTAAATCATATTTCATTTAATCTATCATTTAGCGTAACCTAAACTGATATTGTAACACCAGCGGGATTACGTTGCATTACTCAGGTTTCCATCTAAAATTATCGTTTCATTTATTCAAATTTACTTCTTCTTTCTGTACACTGAATAACTTCACTTTTCATAGAAATAAAAGAGTAAATATTAGGGCTGGATATGGGTCGGTTAGGACCGAACCGACCCAAAATTTAGGGTATTTATTAAATGGAACCATTGAGTCCAAATATAATTATGGAACTGTTAGGTTCCGTTTCGTACTGTAATTAATTGTTTTAATATTTACAGCAACACTATATAAATACAACTAATGACATGTTCATTCGTAAATTTTACAAATTAACGTA
>CAIGRL010249874.1:0-14867 GCA_903798325.1 Fraxinus xanthoxyloides
CATTTGAATTTTTGTTCAATTTGACGAGGTTAAGGGATGAAACTCATTCAATTTTGATGAACTCTTGTATGAATCTTGAGAAACAATTAGAACATAACGGGCGTTCGGACATTAGTTGCATCTGCAGAAAGAAGTTTCTTCAAATTGAAGTTGATCAAGACTTACCTTCGATCAACTATGTCACAAGAAAGATTGAATGAATTGACAATGTTGTCAATAGAGAAAGATATGGTTCAGCAGTTAAATTATTAAGATTTAATTAATGTTTTTGCTTCTAAAACAGCGAGACAAATAGTATTTAACTAATTGTTTGATCTCTTGTCGGTTTTGTTACTATATAATATAAATCTTTTGTTTTTTATATTTGTTTGTTCTACTGTTCAGTGTTAAGTTATTAGTATGTTTTGCATTTACGTTGTTTTGGGGGCCCAACTTTGGGAGTTCGCCTTAGGCCCCGAAAATCACAGGACCAGTCCTGAGACCATGCATCAAAATGCTGTGTGTTTCATCTTTCATATATTATTTGGATAACACTTCGAAAATCCACTTTTCTGATACCATTGAAATTTCCATTCGAATTGGTTGATGCACTTGAAATAATTTACTCAAGCGTGAAAATGTTCAACTATGCACCTGCATTGGAATCCAAGGTGTTTGAAATTCCTAGTTTCTGGTGTCCAGTGTGAGCTTATCCATGTGGTCATACACTCTTGATAGGAATCCATTTTATAAAAGGTCCCGATTTTTGTTATTTGGTGGTTTGACACTTAAAAAGGCAAAAGGAGATGCTGAATACTTGCTCGAGTTCTTGGGCTGAGCGATATGGATACCTGTAATGTATCCTGTTATTGGCTCCGATCAAAATGGACGCACCTTCCTTTCTCATTCTCTAAAGTTTGGTTTACGCTTGTTGTGTCTATACTTTACCATGTATTAAAAAAGGGTGGAAAATCACATTATTTTTTGTGTAACATGAGATTTTTCTTCATGGTGCCAAGTATTTACAGATGTGAAGAATATTTATGTACAGTTTTCTGTAACACAACAGCGAACAATTTTTTGTCAGTTGAAATCAAAAACTGTAGTGTTGCATTTGCTATTTTTGATGGTGCAAACATGCATCAGTGCATTTTGGGTTCGTTAAATATACTCTTTATCTACACTTTTTGTAGGATCTATAACTATCATCTATTTATTATCCACACGTTTCGTATGTTCCACAACTTATAATGACTTAACATTATAATTTAAACACCAACAAAACATGCACTTGTCAAATTGGATTCTAAACTATGAACTAAACATGTTGAAAATGAATGTCACGCATATGTACATATTGTGTTCAAGTCAATAAAATGTTATCAATATGTCTTAAACAAGTATACAGTTAATATTAACTTGGATTAAGTATATTGGAGGGGGTATTTACTATTTATTGAAGATATTATTGATATTCTTGTTCTTGGTTAGGACACTTCTTAATGAAATAATGTGACTAAACAAATTTGGAAAGAAAATTAACAATTTGGACATACATGAGTTGATGTTACATTGGCTGGTCCTATTCTTTTGTACCTAAGTGCATCATCTTGTCTACAAAGTTCATGTGATTCTTGAGGCTTGATATGTCAATTATTGCACGATGGGTAACAACCTCGATGACATGTCTGATATTCAATATCAGATACAATTGAGTACTATTTTTGTCATTATTCTATGTGGGTAATTATATTTACGTTGAAATTTTTATTTCTTGCATCACATTTTAATTACATTTTAGATTCTTAATCTTTTCTCATTAAGTCACTTAATTCTTTAACGATTTTTCATGTCATTTTTATCATCTGACTTTTTATATGTGTAACACATTTTTATATTTGATAACAGTTTTATACCCAAAAGTCTGCTGAAATGACGTAAAACAATTTATTTTTCATTATATTTTTAATAAATAAAAAGTGCGAAAAAATATTTTTTCCCTCATTTCAAGGCATGAAAATAAAATATTTTGATATAAATCATTATGAAAGATGAGATGTACTAATTAATAAAATGTTGAAAATAATAATCTGATGAAAAAAGTTAAGAAAATAATTGCTACAATGAACAAAGATTGATGAATTACAATTAAAATGTGATGTATCAAATTAAAATCGTGGTGACAATATAACCACCATTCTTTTGTATTAGGAGCTACTGGATATTCTTCATTATGATTGTTGATTATATTTCCTTTTTTTGTGTAGGTGTACGAAGGACATGGACATGGCTAACTTGAGCTGATGACTTGCATTGTCGATTATAACTTTGTGGAACAACATGTTACCGCTAACATATGGAAAAAACTGGAATTCTTGATAAATAGATGAACAATTTTATACTCTTTGTTAAATAAGATGTAGCCACATATTTGACAACTATTATTTTTAAACTATTTCTTCTACATGCTCATTTTCAAATAAAAATTCACATAATAAAATATTTTATACGTAATCTCAAAAATTTTCTTTACTTTTTAATCACACATTCTCCTAAAATCATTATTCAAAATATTGTTTTTTTGAAAATATGGCCACCAAACAAGGACTATTACATGAAAAGAATGAACACATCCTCCTACAAAGTAATATTCAAAATATTGTTTTTTTGAAAATAATGACTACCAAACAAAGACTATAACATGAAAAGAATGAAAACACGAATAAGTGTGTACTTATCCATGATTTAAATCACAAAGTTAGGCAAGATTTTGAAAAGAAATTAAGTTAGTTATGATTGAGTTAGAATTTCGACCTTGTCACACCTTTTAAAGTTTTGATTCGACCCATTTCGTCGTAGCTAAAATTGAGTCGATATTTTCAAATTGTCCATGATGTTAAATACTCGTTAGAGCTTAGCGTTGCGAACTTGATGATACTGTAACAACTGCCTTGAGAACGTAGTTGAAATTTAGTCCGGTCAAACGAATTTGGAGAACAAATGCTTTATACGTATATATACTTCACATTTATAGCAGTCACATACCCGACTTCGTATCTTATACTCCCTTTCACCCACTCCCACACCCACACCCACACCCACAGAGAATAATGTGGAAAATATATAAATCAGGGAGGCAAATTCCCATTCTAATTCTTCAGTCTCTTTCCTTTTCCCTGTGCAAGATTACAAAAAACGCACAGACAGTGTGAACTCATCTGCTGCAGGTGGTTACTTCCTTCAGAAGGTTCCATTTCTATCACGCAAGGAAAAAAAAGACAAAGAGGAAATTATACGTGTTACAAATTAATAATGAATCATTCGTCAGTAACAAAACTCCGCACCGATAAAACAAGAAAATGCAAAACCATAAAACCATCTATGCATGTATATGCTGAAATGTGGTGTTATAACTTTGAGCATAGAACCAGAGAAGAATAAGAAGAAATGGTCCTTGTTTCCTGAAGTTGTGTTCTTCCATTCCCTTGTAAATTTTTACTTCTTCTTCTTGTCCTCTCCATGTCTCTATCTTGAGTTGTTCGTGTTTTAACAGTGAACTGTGAAAGCTCTCTTTTTTCTTTTCTGGAAGTTGTGTATTTTTTTAACTATTTCTTGACTTTATTGGTTTTTGTCTGGCTGTAATTGGTGAATTTTCCGTTGCTTGATTGCAGGGATGCATTGTAACTGTAACTAATGTTTGGATTTTTGGATAATAATTTGGTGGGTGACTTGAAAATTGTGCAATTTTTTAAGGATTTTGTGATGGATTTTTGAGATTCTTGTTTTTTGTCTGTGTATAACACTGCAGGGATGGCTGAAAACTGGGTTAATTTGCAGATTCTGAGGTGGGTCTGGCATTTTTAGTTTTTTTCGGATGTTTGGTGACAACATGATTTTTATCGGTGAAATCATTGGTGGTTGGATGATATTTGGGGTTTTTGGAGGGTTTATACAGGAAATTTTACTGATAGAATCTTGGGTTGGTCTGAGATTTATGCTGCTCTTCGCATTTTCAATGGTGGTTTGAGTATGAAATTGAGTGATTATTGTATTTTCGAGGGCATTTTATTGGAAAAGGAAGATTGACTTTAGCCTCGCTGGTACCTGCATGGTGTTTGATTATTAGGGTTTACAGTAGAAGATTTTTATTTTTTATTGCTGTCAAAAAATGAGCTCCCATGCTTCAGAAGGTGCAGTTCGTATGGGAAACCTTGTGGTTCATATTGCTGAGAATGGTCACTCATATGAGCTTGATTGTGATGAATATACCAGTGTTGAGGCTGTGCAGATGTACTTACAATCTGTTTCCGGGATACCATTTCACGATCAGCTGCTTATGTGCTTGAACATGAAGATGGAATTGCAATGCCGACTCTCAGTTTATAAACTCCCATCCAATGATCGAGAAGTATTCTTGTTTAATAAGGCAAGGATGCGGACTGGTTCACCACCTCCTGCACCAGAGCAAGTTGAAATTATTGATGTTCCTAATCCTCCATTGCCATCCTCATCTCATAACCCTCACCTGCTGGATGATGCTACTGACCCAGCTTTAAAGGCATTGCCTTCGTATGAGAGGCAATTTAGGTATCATTTCCAGTCTGGAAATTTGATTTACCGCCTTGCATTAGTGAAAATAGAGACATGCAAGAGGCTCTTCCTAGAGCAGAAGGTACAAGAGAGAGCATTGGAGATTGCTAGGGGTAGTTTAGATCACTACTATAAGATAATTCTTAAAAACTACACCAAGTTTGTGAAATGTTACTCGCAGCAGCATCGTAGTCACAATAACCTTCTGGTGAGTTTTGGGAGGGTTATAGAGCAATTGAGATCTATAAAACTTGTTCCAGGATTGCTGACTGCTGATCACCAGTGCTTACTAGATTTTGTAAAGGTGGAGAACTTGTGGAGGATGTTGGAGGATTGCAGCATTTCCCACAGGCACTTAGAAAACAAAGTTTCAGAATTCAAGATGGAGTTTGGAGAGCTAAAGCGCAATTTTGAACGTTTATTTTCCAGTAAAGCTTCATTTCTTATTAATGAATTGGATTTAGCAGTGAAAGACCACCAGCGGTATATCCATGAGCAGAAGAGCATAATGCTGGCTTTAAGGTAGCACTCTTTTTTTCCTTCAATTTTCCGTGCTTATTTGTTTCGGTGTTGGTATTGTTTGTGTTATGGCTGCTTTCCCTTTTTGTTATCTCATTTGGAATATGTAGATTTGATGTTAGGCAAAGGGAAGAAATTGGTTGTAGTACATTCATAGCATTTCTTAACTGCAATAGAGCATTTTTTCAGTATCATCAATCACGAGTTGTCCAGCTTGTGATGACGACGGGAATGATTTGCCTGTCTAGTAATCATTTTTTGTTTGCCTATTTGTAACCTATTGGCAGGTGTATACATATCATGACTGTTATCCATGTCTGTTAACTCTGTTTTGGCTTGGTTTTTTTGACAAGGCCCAATGATGATTAATATTTCCTGCTTAAACAGTGACGACGACCCTACCAAATTAATACATTTTTGGATATATTTGCTCATGTAAGTTTTTAAATATGCTTACCTTTTCGGGAACAAACGACAATTTTAACCATTGTCTATTCTCACTTAAGTTGGGTAAAGAAAAAAGTGGCGCCGTTCTGTCCAGCGTATTTCAAGGGCTGCCTCTATTCTCTAGTTTGTCTTTTATGCCGAAGCGGCTAAATTTGGATGATTGTGAAGAAGTAGATGGACATGCTTTAAATGTCAAGTTGGATCTCATATTGATGGTTTCGTGTTAATTATGTTTTACCAATTAGGGAAGAAACCTGTAAAGAGAACGCAAATAATATTGGTGACATTTTAAGGCTGTGAAATTTGTATTTGGCTAATATGAAAATTGGTGAGGCAAAAGAATTTAAGTGTATTCTTGCACCTGCCACGAACACGAAGATGCACATACTCACTCACTGCAGATTTTGGAAGAAGAGGCTTTCTAGAAACTGATTATTATGCATAAGCTTTACTGCATGTTTGATAAGTTTTTATCTTAAAATTTGACCCGTTGTCAGTTGTGGGTCCTACATAATGTGTGGATGATAAGTGGGTTGTAGTTGTGAGTCCTACGAAATATGTAAATAAAAAGTATATTTGACCGGAAGTTGATTAAATAATACAGCTGTTTTGGGGTTTGCTGTAACCGCTATAGGTTATTTGAGACCGTGCGCACTGGAAATTGACTTAAATGTCCCATTAACTTCATTCTTGGCTTTCAGTGATTGCTAATGTTACCTAGCTGTTATAGAATCTGCGTTTTTATGTCAACTTTGGCTTTCATGAAATTTTTTTATTCTCCCTAACAAGTTTCCATCATCAAGGAAGAAAATATTGAATGAATGCTCAAGTAAATAACACTTTGTTGTCGTAGTTATTACACTTGATATTTATAAACAAGCATCGCAAGTTGGAAACTTATTTGTATGTGATCTGCATCGAGCTCTCGTTATTTGCCTGAACATGATACTTAATAATTCTAAACTACCTGCTTGATTATCTAAGAAAAGCTACATCGACATTCATGGAGCATATCTCTAGAAACTTCATTGTCTTATTTCTCTCGTATACTCATCGTTAAAGCAGTTTTTAAGTTTTTTTTTTCTATTGAATGCTGTCATTATTTATTTTTGGTTGGTTCTTTAGTGAGAAAATATCGAGAAGGCTTTATACTTTAGTTTTCAAAGATCTTTTTTTGACATAAGAGTTTTAATAGAGTGATTGTGTATCTTACCTGTAAGTTTAGAAGTCATCTGGATCATAGTCGTCAGTGGTGCTTTCCTAGGAGCACCGTCACCTATGTTTTGATTATTTGTAAATTTGATAATGCTGTAGACAGAAAAAGATATAAAAATAGAAATGTGTGAAGACTTGAAATTTGATCTCAAAGAGAAAGGTAAAAGAGGTTGGCGATATTGCCAGGGGTAGTTAGCAACTATCATCTGAATGATTTACTTTAGCTCCCCCTAGGAATAAGTAGTTTCTTTTTGGCTTATGCCTTAAATACGCTTGGCCTGAAGCTGTAAATTCTCTTGACTTTATTTGTAAATACATTGCTTATGCAATTTTTCAAAGTTCAAATTCTTGAATGCATGTACTTCTTGCTGGTTAGGTGATTAGCATTTACTAAAGACCTGTTTGAGCCCCATTTTTCACATAAAATGAGTTTTGAATAGTAATTTTTTGAAGAATGTGTGATTAAAAATTAGGAAAAAGGTTTAGATTTATGTGCAAATTATTTTATTGGGAGAATGTGTGGTTGAAAATGAATTTGGAGAAAAATGAATTTTAGGATATTGGGACTCAAACAGAGGCTAAGACCCTGTTTGGTACATATTAAAATTTTCATTCTCATTCTTCTACTCATTTTCAACCACACATTCTTCAATAAAATAATATTTTCCATCACATCAATAATTTTTCCTTTTTTTTTCAACCACACATTCTCCATCAATCTACTATTTCAGAATACATTCTTCCAAAACATTGTGGCTCAAACACATCATTAATCTAAGTCAAAATCAAACAATCAATATCAACCACATCTTTCATGGGTCACATCTTTTCAACCACACATTTCAAAAATTTCAATCACAATCTTTCTAAAAATCTGATTTTAATATATACCAAACACCATTTAAATATATCATTAGCACGTTCTGACCTTATTCCTAGTCTGAATTCATATGCGAAGCAAGCATTCAATCACACAATTGCACACATNCTTCAATAAAATAATATTTTCCATCACATCAATAATTTTTCCTTCTTTTTCAACCACACATTCTCAATCAATCTACTATTCCATAATACATTCTTCCAAAATAATGTGGCTCAAACACACCCTAAATAATGTTGTGTTCTTGCAGCAAAGACATAGATACTGTGAAGAAACTCATGGATGACTGCGTTACCAGCCAGCTGTCATCTTCACTCCGTCCCTTTGATGCTGTTTCGGCCTTGGGTCCTATGTATGATTGCCATGAAAAAAGTTGCCTACCAAAAATGCAGTCTTGTGATCTAGCAATTTCAAATTTGCTGGATTTCTGCAGGGCTAAAAAGAATGAAATGAATGCTTTTGTGCATGATTATTTGCAAAGGATTGCATACATTCAGTACTCCATTAAACAAGTGCATTATAAGTTTCCTGTTTTCAAGGAAGCTTTGAAGCTTCAGAATGATCAATTTGAGCGCTTAAAAGTGGTGCGTGGGATTGGTCCTGCATACAGGGCATGCCTTGTGGAAGTGGTGAGAAGAAAGGCGACGATGAAGCTTTACATGGGCATGGCTGGACGATTAGCTGAAATAATTGCCTCAAAGAGGGAGGCTGAAATTAGGAGACGTGAGGAATTTCTGAAAGTACATAGTAGATATATCCCTCGCAATATTTTAGCATCCATGGGACTGTATGACACTCCAAGCATCTGTAATGTTGATATAACTCCTTTCGACTCAAATTTGCTCGATATTGACCTTTCAGATCTAGACCGTTATGCTCCCGAATCTCTTTTAGGACTCTCTTCCATGAGTGAGAAGCATGGGACTTTGAAGAGTTCATTATCAATGTCTAATGATGGTTCTCAACCTGCGGAAGTTGAAGTAAGTTCTGTGAGATTCTATGAGAAGTATGACTCTGAGGAGTTACACCAGGATTCAGAGCTACTGGAGATTGCTGGGACTAGCAAGATGGAAGTTGAGAATGCGAAGCTGAAAGCTGAACTTGCTTCTAAAATAGCTCTCATATGTACCATGAGCACTGAGTTTGATTATGAATTACCTGATGACAATCAAACCCATAGTTTGTTGGAAAATGCTGCTGAGAAGACTTCTGAAAACCACCTTGAATTGATGCTAAAGGTGAAGCAGATGCAGTGTGAATCCTATGAAAAACGCATTCAGGAATTGGAGCACAAGTTGTCTGATCAGCATCTGCAAGCACCTATGTTTTCAGCTGCTGAGCCTATATCAAACTTTGTGATTTCAACTGTAAATACTGATGAGAATAAGTTAGAAATTTCAGGAGCTGGAGAAATTCACATACCTAATGCAATGCAAGATAAGTTGCAAGAAGGTTTGGGTGATAATATGGTAGATCCCTTTAGTATGCTAGACCGTCGATTGAATTCATCAATGTTATATGCACAGTGTGGCGAAGGGCTTCTTTTTGACAATGATAAGAAAGAAACACTATTTCCAGTCGGTGGCACAGCACTTGCAGCGAGTTCTGTGGCTGTTAGCATGTTGCATCCTGCTGATGTTTCATCCAGTGAAAGTGCTCTTGAACCAGGTTTGGTTGCTAAAGTAAGCAATGAACTTGTCCTGGGATTGCAAAGTGCACTAGAAGAAAAATCGAACCAATTAAATAATGTGGAGATCAAGCTCAAAGCTTTGGTGGAGGAGGTTTCAAAACTTGAGAGAGAGTTAGAGAACAGTCGAAAGCTAGTTGATGAATCTCAGGTATAACTAACTGGAATCTAATTGCTCATTCAGGCCTTGCACGCACTCGTCTTTCTATGAGATTGGGTCTTTTTGTTGCAAATAGTG
Organism: Fraxinus xanthoxyloides; assembly: GCA_903798325.1. Taxonomy (NCBI): domain Eukaryota; kingdom Viridiplantae; phylum Streptophyta; class Magnoliopsida; order Lamiales; family Oleaceae; genus Fraxinus; species Fraxinus xanthoxyloides. Next base: position 9,559 of record CAIGRL010249874.1, read on the forward strand.
CTCTAGAAAAAATTTCCCCTACTTTTATAGACATTTCCCCCCTAATTGTTTCTGTAGATATGTTGCATAAAAATTGCCACTATTGCCAGCATCTTTTTTCCACCAGAAATGGAATCATACCTGTGTAGCTGCTCAATAGTTTTGTTGACCAACAATAAACACATGATGAAAATTGATGTTATAATTAATCTACCACAAGACAATAGCATTAAATTATTACTAGCGAACTTTGTGATGTTTTTTTGACCAACTAATTACATTCAATGGTCCTACTAGCAAACACTGACAAGTAAAAATGAGAACAGAAAATAAAGAAGGGATAGCGAATTAACAATTTGAATTTTCTGTGAGAAATAAATTGCATGGGACAGGTGAAGTTTTTAAAGCTCTCGGGTCTCTTTTTTCCTTGTGGCCTTTTGGTCTGATTGAAAATATTGCATTTTTCTTTTTCCAAGATGTAGCTTCAGGTGAAGGATAACATAGTGCCCTTTAAAACGATGACAAAACCATAATCTACTTCAATGTAAGTGAGCGCTCATTCAAGACACGGCATCTAGATTTAATGCCTGTCCTTCCGCAAGATAGGAGTTTCATGTTTTCATCGAAGTTCATAAGAAAAAGAAATGTCAGATGACTTGATTAGGATGTGGAAGACCAGTAGACAAAATTATGGATCATACTTGGTTGGACGAAAACTTGAAGTAGTTTCTTGCACACAGTGAGCATATTTATCATATAACGGAAACTTTGAATTTGAGGATTTTATTTCCTTAAAAAAGCTGTTGAGATTCTATAATTACATTTTTATCCTAACAAGAATTATAATGAGGTCGTTTACTTTTGGTTTGGCTTTTGCTGCACCTTTAATATTTCTTACTTAAAGAAAGACGGTTGGATAATCTAGTAAATAGTCTCTCTTGTAGTGTCAATACATAGCATATAGTGCTTGTGGTTTACAAGTCGGACTTCTGTGGATAAGATCTTACAAATGCACCAGTTCATTCAAGATTTTCCATTTATTACTTTGCAGATAAATGTTGCTCATTTAGAAAATTATTTGCATGAAGCAAGAGAAGAAGCCCAATCCTATCTTCAAGCGGCTGATTGTATGGCCTCAGAAGATAGTGGGCAGCACACCTCTGCCATTGAAGTGCATCAACTTTTTGAAAGACTGAAAAGTTGTGTTTCTTCAGCTGAGATGACTGGTTTTTCTGATGCTTTGCGTGCTTTAGCTCAATCTTTATCCAAGTAAATACTTGTGCTTTCCACCTTGCAGCAAATAATAACTCGTGATGCATGCTAGATTATATTTATATCTATTGCATTTAATATATCAATCATATTATATAATTTTATGCATAAGAGTTGAGACAAAAGTTACCATGTGATAAGAACTTTATGAATATTTCATTGCTATGCTTAATGATCCTAAAGCTTCACTCGCTTCAGTTACACTAGCAGACTTAATTTTCCTTAATTCCAGTCTGCTATGGAATTTTTTGAACTCAGAGCCGCTTAAGGTATCAATTAAAAAATATTTATTTTACTCGGAAAAAAATGGAAAAAAAGTGGTATTAAAATTCAAGAATGTGGAACTCGGAAACTTAATCTACCATTTACCATTAACTACCTCCCATAACCAGCATTAAGGATACAGGTAAAACATCAAATTTACATATAAATGTATTGGGTGCAATTGAATCATTTTGGTTGATAGAGAGGCCGCACGTGCTCTGACCTCAAATATGGGGAGACAAATTCCTGATTAAACGTCCAAATTTTGTTTCCCACGTCCCTTCTATTTTTGCCAATCGATAATTAAATTGGTACCGACTATGATAATTTCCGTTCAATCATTTAAAGGATACGTTTTTTGTTTCATTTGTGCAATACAATACGACTTTTGAGATGCTCCACAATTATTTATTCCATAAAGCTTTGGGCTTTTTCGCATTTGCCATAAATTTTATAGAGTTGTTTGGGGGTGGGGAGGTGGTGACAATATTAATTGAAGTTGAAGTTGATTGAGTTGCTTTGTTTTCTAAACAGTTCAACCCACAAAAATGACGATGATATTACTGCTGAATTCTGTGAATGTATCCACGTATTTGCCGAGAAAGTTGATGGTTTGGCGAGGCATCACGTCGAATTGCTCAATAGATCTGTAAAAGCCGAAGCTGAAATTGAACAGCTTAAGGAGGAGTTAGATGAGAAGACAGAGTTGGTGGATACTCTTTACGCGAAGCATCAACTTGAGAAGCAGGTAACATATATTAGGCCAGCTAAAATACAATTGCAAAACATAAAAGTTAAAAAATCTCCATAGTGAAAAAGAGAAGCAAAAGAATTATTGCTTCCGGGTTTTTTACACTCGTTAGATTGACCCTAATGGTTTGTATGATGTCGTACATGCTTCACTGCTTAATATGTGATCATTCCACCTTTCATATTTGTTTCGTTGTCTAGTCGCCAAGAATAGAATTCTTAACGATTTTGTTGCAGGTAAACAAAGAGAGGATATCTTTTGGTCAGTTAGAAGTTCAGGAGATTGCTGCATTTGTTCTCGACTCTGCTGGGCATTACAAGGCCATCAATCGTGACTGCCCTTATTTTTACCTGTCAGCTGAATCTGCGGCCTTGTTTGCTGACCATCTCCCTACTCGTCCAAGCTACATTGTTGGGCAGATTGTGCATATTGAACGACGGACAGTGAAGTCACCTTCATCCAACAGAGATCTACTGACCTCAGACACAGAAACCAGCCATTTGATTCTCAGTTCAGAGTCAACTTCAAACCCTTATGGACTCCCGGTTGGGTGTGAATACTTCGTCATAACAGTAGCCATGTTACCCGATACTACTGTTCATACGCCGCCACCTTCCGATCTTGTTGCAGATGGAAGATAGACATGATGGAAGAAATAAAACCTACATGTGTTATACGAAGTGCAACTACAAATAAATGCTCGTTTGTGGGAGTTTGATTCGATTTCCTCTTGTAGAGTTAGGATTTTACTCGATCTAATCTCCCTTATGCATATAGATCTTGCATAAACGTGTCGAACTTGCGAATATTTCGTCCTTGGAGTCATTATGGAATAAAATTTTCTGGTTAAGGTGCTTTTCAATAGTTTAACATAGTTAATTGATCATCATGTGCAATAGTCACAAGTTAGTAAATAGGTTGCCATTACATTCAAGAGGTTGCAGCATAGAATTAAGAAAGTCGAAATCCAGTTGCTTGTTCCCAATATTGACGTATAATAATTCAGTTGATAGAGATGATTGAATAGTACACGACAACATTAAAAAATAAAAAAAGTTAAGATTTTATTTGTTATAATATTCAGGGATCAAAACGTCATGGTCCGTCTATAGACTAATCATATCGAGTAAACTACAATAGTTGAGTACGAGAGGGATACAATAATTCAAAATAAGACCCGACTGGTTAGTTCCATTTTTTTTTTTTCATTTAATTGGATTGAATTTGGATTTGAAATCAAATTTTGGATCGGATTATGGATCCATTAAAAATCCGTCCAACTCCAATCAATCCAACTCAACCCGACAAAACACAACTGTTACCGCTAATAAAAATATTTAAAAAAATTACAAAATTCAAAGTAACATATTTTCTCGAGTCAAATGTTTCTTTGATCACTAAACTTTGTACCATGTCATAACTTACTCATTGAACTTTATAAATTGTCCCATTGGCTACTGAACTTTGTCTATCCAACTCCATCACTCATCCAATGAAAACCTTTAATAGGCGTGTCTACATGGATGACGGAAAAATGAGCTGGTCAGTTAACTCCTTCCAAGTGGTTAAGTCAAGCAATCATGCTATACTTACACACTTGGTACACAACCCTTTCACATGTGTGTGAGTCCCACAATGTGGGTCCCATTGTTGGCCCCACATATGTGAGATGATTGTATACCAAGTGTGTACAAGTAAGTTTATCCTAAAGTAATGTTATTCATCCCAATGGATTACAAACACAGTTTATGTGGCTCTAAGTGATAGGTTAAATGAAAGGTAATGTCACATTAACGCCACATAGATTGTATTTGTAATTCCAGTGAGGATAAATAGTATTACTCTTTATTCTAAGTTAAGTGCCAAATTAGCTTCCACTTTAACAAGGTCAGTGTCCAACTCTAATTTTCTTTCAATCTCGATCGCGTCTCTTCTCCTCTGGTCGCTGCTCGAAGCTTCTCGCCACTAGGCGCTAGCCTCGCTCAAAAATTGCTGTTCAATACCCATAGTACTTAGCATTTAGATAAGGTTTTCCTTTATTTTCCATTTATCGGTCAAGGTTTTAGTGGGAACAACTTGTTGAGTTTTGTTTATCCATTCATTCTTTCTTTTTGAATTCAATTTCTGCTTTTATCACGTCTCTGCCTATTCAAAATTGCTGTCTATTGGACTAGATTGGGCTTCAAGCATCGAAATGGAAACCCAGAAAACAACATTACTTGTAAACTCTTCTTAAGAATTAAGATCTAGAGGTTCTTTGAGGCGAAAGCAGAGTTTTTGGTTAGCCCTCAGGCCCAAAACTGGAGGGGCCTCATTTTTGGCCCAATTCTTTTTGGGTTCTTTCTTCTAAACGAATCAAATGGAAATTCTCCTTCCCTTCAACTCCAACCGCCGTGAGTCCATCTCGGGTCTCTCCTTCCCCTTTTTTTTTTCCTCCAGTTCTTTCCTTTTCCATCACTCTTTCACAAATCACAAATCACAATTCACAAGATTCACATTTCAAAACAATAGAGAAAAATCAATCGGCCCTTTTTTCAACCCTAATCGCGCGAGTCGCTAGTCGAGGTCGACCGTCGACTGATCCTTACTGTGCTTCCGTTGGTACTTCCGCCAGTTTCATAGACCTTGGATAACTACAGTCAGTTTGATAACAATGGTGATGAGTCTGATTCTGAGCAGGTAATTTTTTTTTTATTACTCAACGTACAACTTTGGTCTTCTCTCCTCTGAAGTAGAATCATCTGCAACATACAACTTGTTGCAGATGGAAGATATTCATGATGGAAGAAATAAAACCTACACTTGTTATACGAAGTGCTGCTACAAATAAATGCTCGTTTGCGGGAGTTTGATTCGATTTCCTCTTGTAAAGTTAGGATTTTACTCGATCCAATCTCCCTTATGCATATAGATCTCGCATAAACGTGTTGAACTTGTGAATATTTTGTCCTTGGAGTCATTATGGAATAAAATTTTCTGGTTAAGGTGCTTTTCAATAGTTTAACATAGTTAACTGATCATCATGTGCAATAGTCATAAGTTA
>CAIGRL010249925.1:0-12406 GCA_903798325.1 Fraxinus xanthoxyloides
AAAAAAATTGAAAAAAGAAATTATCATATTGAATACCATTCGTTTGACTTTGTTTTGCATGAAAATTGTCAACAAAAGTAATAGTTTTTTACCATTGTGTCTCGAATTTTTTCCAATTGTTAAAAAAAAAAAAATCCTGGAAAATCAAAATCAACCAAAACAACAAAATTTTTTTCCTCAAAAAGCTGAAAAATGTGGAAATGTGGAAAATAATTTCTGGAAATTTTTTTTTTTGTCAAACGGTGCAAAACTTGAAAAATAGAAAATATTTACAATCAAACATGGCGTAAATGACAATGAATGGGTGCACTGCTTTTCTCAATACTTTTGAGTTTTGCCTATTTTTTATTTCCTTTAAAAACTTTTTAATTTTATATTTACACAATAAAATATTTTCTACGTAAATTTAAAATATTTTCCTTACTTTTTAATCACACATTCTCTCAAAAAAATGACTTTTCAAAACTCAATTTTCTCAAAATAATGACTATCAAACATAGTATTGTTATTTTTTATTAGATTCTTTATTATAGCATTTTAAAAAATTATCTATTTATGAATAAAAAATTGTGCAAATTTTATAATATTTTTAAATTTAATGAGTAAGATTTTTATACATCTCAATAATGTTCTATATTTTATGTCTTCGTATTTTATTAGACATACTTTTTATTTATTAATAATCAATCAATTTAAATATAATTTGATTAATTTAGAAGTAGCTTATTTAAGAAAAAATTGAAGAGTCAAATTCACTCTATTTTTTAAAGTTTGGAGAGTCTCTTGAAACTTATTTTTAAGCAATGACCCTCTAAAATTGATATCATCCTGTATTTAGAGCGTCTCTTAAAAATACCCTTAAATATATTTTTAGAAAGTTTTAGAGTTCGGTGATAAGCGTGTGACACATTTATCTATGCTCTTAAATTTACTTAATATTTAATTATTTGAATTAGTTTTTACACATACGAGTGTATATGTTGGTTGTTTATAGGATAAATACAAAATTTGGAGATGTATGATGCAAAAGACAGTTATTCAGAGTGGCTAGAAGATGCGAAATGAGTTATCTATCTACAGAGCATGTGAGGAAATTAAAACATAAAGTTCTCTACAAAAATATCCACAAGGCAAATTATATACCATTGGAAAGATGATTGAATTTGAAGTTCAATACAGAAATAAAAAATAAAAAAATAAATCATAATTCAAATTTGTAGATCAAAAGTTATATGCGAGTTTGAAGCCGTTTAACATTTACTATACCGTAATGTATCGCAAGTGTACAGTATCAAGTTTTGTAATATAATTGTAGGGCTAGGATGTTGAAACCACATGGATTGGATATAAAATTATTACAACTATAATTGATTAGCTTTTACCTTATCTAGACAATCAAATTTATGTTATCAATATTTTAACTAAAATGTGATTTTTGTGATGAACTAAACTAATTGTATGCAAGTTTGAAGGATTTAATCGATAGGAGAAAGCCTAGTATTTTGATTTAACCTAATTTCTCGATTATCTAGTTATCTCTAATCGATTTTCCAAGTTTATAAGCAAGAATCCTAATGTAATTTTATTTCTTCTCTTGAGTGTCAAGTAAAATTTATACTTATAATTCAATTTCAATATCTTTATTCTGAATCTGAAGTCTAGAAATTATCAAGTTATTGGTTCCAATGTGGGACGGTTTCAAAGGAATTATACTTTCTTTCGAAACCTATAATTTTCTAAGTTGTGTCATTCTAAGATCACGCCTAAGTTTTCCTATCTCGAATGCTGAAACTTAAACAATCAAATCATGAAATCCTTGAAAGATCTCGATTCGGATTGGGTATTAAAAGAAACCCCAAAGATTTAAAACTCCTCCCGTTGCTGGGTGGCGCCCCGACACTACGATTCTTTTTTTGCTACTGGGACGCTGCAGCGCCACGACATGATGCCAGTGCACCCATGTTCTGATTTTTTTCTACCATAATATAGCACTGCTGCTGCACTTGGACTTGTTGAGACTGGGCACTGGGGCGCCCAATTTGTGGCATTGTGATACCACTTCTTCTCCTATTTTCTTCACCGAGAGCCGGCGTTGAGGCGCCTGGTGATGGTGTCGATTGCATCCTTTAGTTTTTGCCTCTTTTTTCTTCTTCTTCAACTTATCCGATTTCACCCCTCTTTTACACGATTTTCAACATCACTTTTTTCTTTGACTTTTGAACATTTGCACCACTTCACCTAACTTATAAAATAACATAGAAATACACATCAAATCGTTCTAAAAACTCTTAAGGTCTAACAAATCTATCAATTTAAGTAGCATAAATATGAAGAGTTAAACACACTCGTCAAACACTTCAAACTTAATACTTTGATAATCCTCGAGCAAACAAAAAACAAAAAGAAAAGAACTAGTTAACACAAACAAACTCACCTAAAATGAGTTTAGTTAGATAGTTTGCCTTTATGACTCAAGATTGAAAATATGATATCAAATTCATGAACTATTTCAAAGTTATAATACAAAAGTCAAATTCTTACATAAACAATGCAAAATGTGTGTGTGAATCATTAAGCGCAACACTGTACATTCACAAGTTGGTTCAATTCTCGACCTTAAAAGTTAAATATATCGTTTCTTTGCTCGCAGGATTCACACACCCCAAAACATGTTTTCTTTTTATTATCTTCCTTGGGTGTATTTTAAAGTTTGTTTCTAATTACCAATTTCTTAGACCACTCAAACTTGGCTTAGTAAACAACAATATCAACAATTTATGCATGTGTTGATTCTCCGAAATTATGAGTACTTAGCAGCAGTCAAACTTATATTAAGTGATTCAAACTAGCTAGTTATATAAACCCCCATACTTATTTCACAATTGCATAATTACTTTCTTAATTTGATACTTTATTTTCAACTCAAGATTAACCTCACCATTTTTTTCTCTTATTAACCCTTGTAATGAGCTTTTAGTTGGTATCAAAGGATACCAAGTTTCAAGATACCCCTAAGGACTTACTAACTTGAGTCAAAAATTCGGGCGTGAGATATAGATCAACAATTGCAATGTTCTTTTTCTTTACAAGAAAAGCAAAAATAGAAGGTGAGATCCCTAGTATACAGCCATCACCTAGTTCATAATTGAAAGTTAAAGACATTCCAAACCGATAATTTTTTTCAACATGCATGGAATCACCACTAGCCTAAACCATATCTTTCATCGGCTCGAACACTCCAAGTTATGCTATACAAAGCTACAGATGTAGTGAAATAAAGGTTATGTAATCGAGTATCTAAGTTCTCTATTTTCAACCTATAACAACATATTCATGTACAACGTTACAATTAATTCACATGTATAAGCATGTTTCACATGAATACGCAAAAATTTAACCTGAAACACACAACTTATTCAAAATTCATTAACATGATCTCAATTATATACATAAAAGATGGCAATGCTATCTAACTTACACAAGCACGCAATTTTTTTTTACACTTACACAAATCACACAAAATAAAAACAACTAACCAATTAGACAATTAATATTTTATCCCCCAAACTTAAACTAAACATTATCCCCAATGTGAAATTAAAGAAAAAGGGAGGATGACTTTTTTGAGTGAAAATATAAGTTGTTTCCATTGTTATCAGCATCATGGTGATGTGATGGTGGATTGATGGATGTTGAATGTAGCTTCTAGCTTCTCTCCCAAACTTGAGATTTAATCTACAAGAAAAGCAAACTCATTAAGAAACTACTAATAAAATTATAAACTAAAATCTAAATAAAAGAGATGGAGATAAAGAGTTTGGCTTGCCTCCCAAGAAGCACTTCTTTAATGTTATTAGCTTGACATTGTCGAAGTGCCTCTTAGGTTGGATCTTTAATAGGCACTTCTCCCTTGTTTTATAACTTTTTTCCTTGGTTTTTATGCCAAGTCCTTGTCCGTTCTTTGTAAACTTCGGCATTTTTCCACATATCATGCTGGAAGCCATTTTATCACGTTGTCCAAGTGATTTAGTTTCTTTCGAACTACAACCTAGATTCCTTTCATTAGAATCTTCCTCCAAAAGAGCATGGCCAAGAGGATTAGGAGGCGACTTCCACTCCAGTATAGTCCTTAAAACCTCTTTTGAATTAACTATGCTGGGAGGTTTCAAAGGATTTTCTCTATAGTTCTTCTTTTTTTCAAGTGGATAAACTTCATGAGCCTAGAGAAGGTCAGCCACTTCATTTCTCCCTGTATAGCTTCCTTCAGCAGATGTATCACTTCTTGATGCACTAGTTGCCATTTCCAAACCGAATTCCTCTTGAAGTGTATTTTAATTAGAATTCTTCAATTATTTGAACAAGGAATTCTTCGGGTCACATCCAAATTCTAACAATTTTCACCTTGACACAAATTTAACTGCAACGAACTAACTATAACCGATTTCTCCAATAAACACAAAATACTTCACCTCTTCCAATGAATCAAAACACTACTCTATAGAATTACCTCAAATTAACAAAAAACCATAAAGATTTTAAAATTTACCAACCAAGGCTGTAACACGCCCTAAAGCAGAATCAATCTCAAATGCTTTTAGAGCAGGTATCTTGTTAGATTGTACATCTTCTACTACGCTTAAAGCATGCCCAACAAAATCAGCATCCAAATACATTTCCCCATTGGAACCATCCCTCACAATTGAATATAATGGCATCGCAGGTGATGGTGGCAAAGTGATATTATCCATATCTTATGAACTCGACTTAGTAGTATTCTTCAAATTCGACCTCATACAAAAACCTAAAAGTACTGTACCAAACTGAATGTCCTCCATGGTACTGAACCTATGTTGATTAACTCTTCTAGATTTTGCACGACCCTACAAGATGTATAACTGAGACATTTTCTGTCAATCCAATACAACCAGACACCATTGCAAACGTTCAATGCTCACCTCCACCAAAGAACTCATAACCCTTTGAATTAAGGATAAACAATGAAATAAGATTCTTCTTCAAATCTGGAACATGTTGAACCTAGCTAAGTGTTCTAATTGTCCCATCGATTACCTTCAATCTGACCTTACCAATTCCAACAATCCGACAAGGTGAGTCATTTCCTATAACTACGATACCTTATGAAAATGTTTCATATGTAGTAAATAAGTCTTTATTAGGACATATATGAATTACACATGTTGAATCCAGAATTCAATCATCTTCTAGTCTAGACTCGACGTCAGAAACAACCACAAGATTTCCCTCATTTACATTGTTCCATGTGAGGTCTGCTTCACCTCATGTATCTGATTGCTTACCATTCTGATTTGTATGCAACCTTACTTTATTCTACAATTTCTAGCAATCCTTCTTAATGTGCCCCATTTTCTTGCAGAATTTTTGCAAATCTAATTACTGAATTTAGACTTCGGTTTGCCCATTCCAAAACTATCTTGAGTAACAATGCCTTCTCCATCTGTAGCCTCAGAAACTAAATGCTTCATCTTCTCTTTTGAAAACAAAGCATCATACACATCCTCTATAGTAAGAGTATCATGATTATACAAGATTGTGTTTCTAGATAAAGAAAAATGAAGCGGGCAACGAACATAATAGGATCAATGCCAAATCTTCATCATACTTTACTTTCAAAGTTTTCAAATCAGCGACTATCTCCTTAAATACAACTAGGTGAACTTCCAAGGATCCACTTTCTGCCATGCGGTGAGAGTATAACCACTGCTTCAGATGCAATTTGTTTGTTAGACTTTTGGTCATACATAATTGCTCTAATTCTGAAGTATTGACAGCTTCAGATGCAATTTGTTTGTTAGACTTTTGGTTATGCATAATTGCTCCAATTCCAAACATAAAGAAGCTGTCGAAACCTCCTTCAAAACGTCTTGAAGAATGTTATTTGAGAGAAGATGAATATGAGAAAGTGCTTTCTTGTCCTTCCGTAATTTCTCTTTCGAGGTTTAAGTTGTGGCATCTTGTCAATTCCCAACAACTCATCATCCAATTCCATCTATGCGAATACTGCTCGTATCCAAATCCGTCAAAAACAAAAATCTCAAACAAATCAAACATTGCGCTCTGCGAAACTGCTGAACCTATATCCGATACCACTTGTTGATGACCGACTAGATTGTTATGATACCACTTGTTAAGAAATTATGTATTTCTCCAATCTACTTGTTGTAATTCAGGATTGAAATATCGAAATGGTATAACAAAATATGAAGTATATGATCGTAAGCTAAAAAACAATAAAAGATGAAATATGACGATTAATTTGGAGATTTTATTAACTCATGAACAATAATTGAGAAATATACAATTGATCTAAAGTTCTAGTAATTACCTAGGCTAAACTATTATATATTCTCAAAACCTCTCAAGCTATTGTTGAATATATCTTTGTCTAGAAGAAGAAAAAATACATAAAACTCGAAAAAAAAAGAATTAAAAACTCCATGGTGCGACCATTCGGGGCAAAAAACAAGTTGAGGCGCCGCGGCATGTCTGCCCCATTTTTTTTCTTTTTTATTTTTTTTTCGCTCCCAGTTGTTTTTTTCATCTCAAAGTCATTTTCCCAGACAAATTCTCAATAGGGCTACCAAAAAGAATTTCAACTTGAATAAAATTTCAATAACATTCCAAACTGAAGTGCACTTTAATTACTTTAATAAAGAATTTGGGTCACACCCAAATTCTAACATCGCATCATTTTGAATTTTTTTTTTTTTATCCAAATAGACATTGTGTCATGGTCTATGTGGTAGAGTTCCATGTGAGATAATCATGTTCTCTTGACACAACTTCGAAATCACCACTTAAAACATTCTCCAATTTAATTAGTTTTAAGTTCCCATTTTGGTCTTCTAGTTCATTTATGAATTAGTTTAACTTTTCAAAAACTTGGGATTTTGAACTTCATCATCATAGATATCCATGACGATTATCAAAATCTGTAAATTGATTAAATAAGAAAAATCACCTTCAACTATAATTAAAATTGGCCCACTTGAATGTAACATAGTACATCAATAATTTTCTGCTGTTCTAGTAAAAGGTGACTCGATGAATTTACCTCATATGTAAGATTTGCATAACTTATACAATTCATAATCAAATAAGTTATTGATCATTATATAACTTAGATATGCACATCTTATTCACATCTTATATAACAAGATTTAGAATTCGAATCCTTTGTCATCGATTCCATTTCTAAAGTATCGCATTGAAAATATGAATAACGATTATTCTTATTTTTAGTGGATAAAACTTACATGTCCAAATATGAGAAAGAAAAGTCGTTTTTCGCAAGAACTGAAAAATACCAAATTCTTAAACTAAACAAGGAGGCAAATGTGAGCGATAATTTACTCCAATTTGTTCAGCAAGTTTTGCCCTGTCTCATACATGTAGGCTTATCACTTTCTTTCACACGAAAATTATGTTATATACATCTGATATCTAACATCCAATTTGTTAAATAAATAAACCTTTTATTAAATACTATATATTAAAAATAGAGTAGACCTTTTATTTTTATTTTTTTTAAGGAGGTTGAATAATCTTTTTACCTCGAAATATTTGAAATTGGAAATTGAGATCTATTGATTTTCATAATAGGATTGAGATGCTACACACTTCACACAAAAATCCCTACTTGATATACAGTACTTGCTATAACTTTATGGTCCGCTTGGAAGTTTCTTTCCACAGATTTTGACATATTTTGGGTGACACCTTTTATAAAGGGTTGAAAAAATCGATGTTTATTAGTTTTTTAGGACACCACCAATTCCTCAATCCACCAAATCGACGATTTTTCGATCGTTTCTCATATTCTCTTCTAATTAGTTTACCTTTTATAAAATAGTTATTTCCAATCAACATATATTTTTAAAACTAACTTGTAAATAAGATATATTACTTATAAGATAAAAAAATCACTTTCGTGTAAAAAAATTGCTTATAAAGTAAAAATAATCATTTATGTGTAAAAATTATTTAAAAAGTATAAAATTAACTTATATTTATAAAGTATACTTATAAGTAAAAATACTAACTTAAAACTTTAAGTAACTATTTAACTTTATTCAACATTTTAATCTAAATATTAACTTATATGTAAAAAAAATTACCTTCAAGTAAATTATAACTTATGAGTATAAAACTTCATACAAAAGCTATAAACTAAAAAACTCACTAAGGGACATATAAGTAATTTTATTCTTATAAAAAAGAACTTATCGATGAATAATAAACTCTCAAGCATGAGTTTAAATGTTTTAAAAATTGCTACTAAAACCATTGAAAACCGATTCACTTATAAACGCTCAAAAACAGTACTTTAAAAAACGCTCATAATCGGTATCTTTAAACTCATGAGCTGACCCTTAATTGGGTTTGGCCCTCATTCTTTTACAAATTCTTTTTCAATTATACAATTTATGATACACAACTTTAATTAATTTTTCAACCATACATTTATCAATTTTTTTTTATCAAAATTTACTAAAAAAATTATTTTTATCTAAACTAAACAAGAGTTTAAATTGGTGTGCTTTATTCCACCTTTTAGGAAATCTTTCATTTATTATTTGACATCTCAATGAAGACATTTAGTCCACTTTGATTTAACTAAAAAAATTGATAAAAATTTAAGTCAACGATTAATTTTATTAACACATTTCATGAAATCCACAATTTTTAACAACTTTTGAAAAATATCTTTTATCAACTACTAAATCAAGTTCATTCATTTGAAGATGTTCATGATATTTAGTTAAACCAAACATGAGCTTAAATTGTTGTGCTTAAGCCCTTGGTTGATCTCCATTTTCTAAAATTCACTTTTTCTCACTCATTTTCAACAAAGAATTCTCCTAATAAAATGATGTTGCACATAAATTCATAACTTTTTCTACTTTTTAACTGTGCATTTTTTTTAAAAAATATATTTTCATAAAATTTATTTCTCAAAAATCTCAAAATATAATTTGATTAAGTTCTACCTTTTAGGGAGTCTTTGAATAATTATTTGGCGTCCATAAAGCTATATTAACTTTCAATCTCGTTGTGAGCAGCTCAATCGCTTTCCAATGTTGTTTGCTATGCACACCATAAGTTCGTGGAATTATAATGTCATAAAGAAAGAAACGATCTAGATTCTTATAACGACCTAGATTCTTATATCCAATTGTAACGATAGTGATTACTGCTTAAGAGATCTTATGTCATAGTTGTAAGTAGTATAAATGTCGATTCAATTGCTTCTTGTTGTTCTTGTTGTTCAATCAAAAGACCAATTTGCACATTTGTGAGTCGCATACTATTTAACAATAACCACGATTACTTGAAAAATCGAAGTAAAGAGTAGGCCTATGCAACACTCAAGAGTCGAGAAAAGTTCACTAATGCACTTAAATTTTCTATAGATTCCATGGGCACGAATAATTTTTACCCAATAAGTCAATAATTAAAGCAACTGATGCCCAAGATTTAAATTTTATACCCTAATTCCAATCAACTTTGGATATAAATTCTTTTAATATATAATTGATGGATTTTATGACATATCTATTATTTAATTAATATTCAGTTAAAATAAATAATAGAGTCTATTGATTCAAATTTTAGTAATTTATTAATTACAAGGAATTATGATTATGTGATACAAATGACTACATCTTAAATAATTCATGGTCGTAAATAATAACGTAATACGAATATTGTTATTACAGATATACTATCATGTGTGGTATTTCTTACTTGTGAAGTAAGTAGCTGAACTCACGAACTAAAATGTGGTGA
Source organism: Fraxinus xanthoxyloides (assembly GCA_903798325.1). Taxonomy (NCBI): domain Eukaryota; kingdom Viridiplantae; phylum Streptophyta; class Magnoliopsida; order Lamiales; family Oleaceae; genus Fraxinus; species Fraxinus xanthoxyloides. The sequence goes on from CAIGRL010249925.1 coordinate 9,829, forward strand.
CACTTAAATAAACATATAGATATTTTGTTGTAAAACAAAACATTGGAGATCCGATGGGAAGATTCCACATGGATAACTATTTCAGTGTCAGTGGTTAATATCTAACGTTCGGTAGTAGAATTGGTCATTTGACTCGAAGTTATCATATTGCCTTATATACGGACAGTCACACTTTGATGATATTGGATACTGTTCTACTGAGGACCTCTAATATGGTATCGTTCCGGTATGTCAGAAATCATATGAAAATTGTGAATGATTAATAGAGATTTCGTCACTCTTAGATAGTAAAATATTATAATCTACATTTCATTCAATTAAATTGACAATGAAATTCTTGTCCAATGTGTACCATAAGCCCAAAAAAAAAAAAAAAATATCTTTCGACTTATATTGACTTAATAGAGGGATGAAAAATATGATCGATAATTCAGATCGGCACATATCTATATCTCATAATTGAATGAATCATATTGACGAAATAATTATAATTTCATGAACGAACAAATTTGTTTGGTTTGTCATACTACGTGACATTTCTATCACATGTATTGCCCCGTCACATTGATGATATCAATTTGTGACGTNAAAGGAAACGTCCAAAAAAAAAAAAAAATATCTTTCGACTTATATTGACTTAATAGAGGGATGAAAAATATGATCGATAATTCAGATCGGCACATATCTATATCTCATAATTGAATGAATCATATTGACGAAATAATTATAATTTCATGAACGAACAAATTTGTTTGGTTTGTCATACTACGTGACATTTCTATCACATGTATTGCCCCGTCACATTGATGATATCAATTTGTGACGTCAGATGTGAATTGATGATAAATAAAAGGAGGTGTTTTATTTTATCAATTTTGATTAGATCAAAATAATAATTCACGTCATTAGATATCGTGATTGAGAATCTAATTACTGACAAACAAATGGAGAACCATAATAATGAGATTTATCAATTGATTAATTAACAAGTGTTGAACAATTAATTAATTTGGTTTCTTGTTAATATGCTCGAATTAATTAACCAAATTTAATTAATTAGATTAATTAAATATTGGATTAAGTTAAGTTTAAGAGACGAATCAATCTCACTTGAATTTATATGAATAAGAATTTAAGGTTAAAAAAAAAAAAAAAAATTAGGGAGTTTCAATTTCTAATTCGATTCTTCGTCTAGAGCCAAGAATCGAACCGAATATGACGGTTTTCGATTCAGATACCCGTTTGAGTATTTAACTAAAAAAATCGTTCGATTCAATTCAGTTCGGGTCGGGTGTGGTTCGAAAGTTTTGTCTAACCCTACCATTAGCAATTGTCGCACCTGATTATGAGTTGTTGACATGGAATATATTTAATTTGAATGAAATAAATAAATAATCGGCATCATTCATCAAGTCGTTGGTTTCGTCAAACCAAGTAACGGATTTGGTACAATTACTTGATTGACATTGGGCCATGCTACTTGTACATCGAGGTGGCAAACCCCAGTGTAAAACTTGTTACAGTTTATAAAATTGTAGTCTGATTTTGACAAATTTACTTATATTTTTTTCACAGCTGATCTCAACTCTGTGATAAGTTGACAATCATCACAAAACTTTTATAATTCATTTTTCAAACAAAGCAACAAAATAGAAACCCACCATGCTTCCAGTTCCAGGCCGACCCCACTGACAAGATATTTGTTTGTGCTCAATAAAACATATTTCATTAAATAATCAAACTTTGTACGATTAATGATGACTTCAAGCTGTTTTTATTATAACGTAATATTTGGTTTACAGCTAGGTCGAGTGGGGGAAGAAAGTTGGCAAATAATGCCCATTGACAGGAATATTAAAATTCATTAATTTATTTCAATTTATCACGTCATTAGAGGTAAATCCTAAATCCTTTTATGTATGAGTTACTATTAAAGCCTTTTTTTTAGAAACAATTCAAATGGACATAGCCATCCAACATAAAATTTGTCGATGTGGCTACTCAACCGAACATAAGTTGGGTCGTGCTAGGTTAACTTCTAAGTTGAGATTGTCTCCTGGGATTGTATGCAGAACTCAGTAGCATCAAAGACCACTGCACATTGTAGACTTTGCTACGGTTTTAAGTAATATTTGGGCACAACAGGAGCTCGGTTGGGCCAGAAATCCCGACCGTGCCTCGACTCTGTCCAAGTTAGACAAGCATGACCAGACAATCCAGTTTTACACCAGTAGTGGTACTTCTTGTAGATGGCTCTGTTATTCCCTCTGGAGCAGTCAAAATTCAGCTCATGTTATATAGTGAGTCTTGCTAGCTATTGACCACAAAACAATTAAATCAGTTGTACAGAACTATTTCATATGTAAAAATGTTAGAATATTCCCCCACGTGAATAAAATATTATTATAAAAAATGGGGCCCACCCGCATGTGTGTGTTCGTTTATTTTTACAGAATTTTTTTTTTTCAATAACAGTAGCATTGTTCACCACAAAATCATATTCAACTGACGCAGTTCATCACATTGAAGAAATATTGTGAAGCATTTGGAGAATACAGTTTAAAAAAAAAAAAAAAAA
>CAIGRL010250047.1:0-13165 GCA_903798325.1 Fraxinus xanthoxyloides
CCACATTTTGTGCATCAAAGGGTTGTACCTAGGAAAAGATGTTAGAAAATATATGATGTGCAATTTTTTCAAACACACTTAATTACAATTCCCTGTAAAACAAGTTCTAGGCAAATATTTTCCCTGAAATTTGTTTTCTTTCCACCCTATTTTCCATGGTGCAATCAAACGGACCCTTAATATTTAATCCGTGTATAATTTTAATTCTATCTACCTACACATTAAAAAAATTAAATTTTTTTCAAGTTTAACATTTATAAACTTTTTACTATGTTTCGAATGGCAAAAAAAAAATATTCTTTTCGAAAATTATATATTCATGAATGAGCGACTAACGAGTCAGCTCGACTCACCGCATCCATATATGTCGATGGGGTTGAGTTAAGCCCTAAAATTTTCAGGTGAGTAGGTCGAGTCCATTGACATTCTATAAGAACATAATAAAATTAATAATAACAAAAGATTAAAAAATCATAATTAACAAATAATAATAACTGCTATGCGGGTCAAGTCTCCTTGAGAATAACTCTAATATGTAGTCCAAAAACATTGGTCTTTTTGTCTGGATTGACCCGGAAAGAGAAGTTGGAAACGAGAGCCCGTATTTGCTTAATATGGATCTCGGGTATGATTCAACCTACCCCATTCGGGACATCGGCAAATCATCCCAGTGAAATGGAAAATCAGCAAAAGGAGAAGAGTTCCGCAAAATATAGCATAATAGTGCCTACCTACAATGAACGCCTCAACATCGCTCTCGTTGTTTACCTCATCTTCAAGCATATTTCGTACGTTCTCTCTCTCTATATGTGTGTGTGTGTGATTCCGATTAAAGAAATTGAGGTTTTTTCCCCCTTTTTCTAAACGACTATCATTAGATTTCTTTTAGGGAGTGTAGAATTGAAATTGCTATGATCGATTTTGTGTGCGTTTTTTATTCCGAATTTGGAGCATTTGTTAAATTTATGTTTGATCATAATTTCCGGCATCCTTGTTGCTTTGAAGGATGTAGATCATCAAGATGGTGTTTGATTATCATTTGGTTTGGATGATACATAATGATTATGTTTTATGAAAGCAATTGTGAGAACCTGATTGAAAGGATCAATTTTTGTGAACTTTTATAGATAGTAATTTATCGGTGTTGATATTCTAATTTAACACTTCAGCAAAACATTTAAAGATTTCTCATTATATATTAGGTAAAAAACCTAAACTAAATGGGGCCTCATAATGTATGTGATCTATTGATTCGCATCTGGTCGCATAATTTCTTGGTAATGGCTGTTGACAGTTTGATCACATTGTCACGGTTGCTTGATTGTTAATGAGTGTTTTGAAACCCGTTTTGGCGTTCGTTAATTTAGTTTTTTGGTCTCATCGTGAAAATATCTTGCTGTCTTACATTCCTTTCAAACTGTTGCAAAATGTAAATAGCGTATTTCCAAGTAATTGCTTGCAGAATATTATTCTATGGTCTTGATCTACCTTTTAAGTGATGAACAATATTTAATAAAGTGAAACTATGATGTTAATATTCTTTTGAAATAAAAACAATGTTCAATGAAGTGAAAGCCTACTGTAGGTTACATTGATTCGTGCTAGTGCTTGTCCCTTGTTCGAGAATTTGGAAGTCTCCCATTTGTTGGCCATCTTTATGATTCCGTGGACTGGTGGTGATTCTTTTCCTGATCATTATTGGTATTTGTTAACAAAAATATCCAGAGAAGAGGGATTAAAGCGTGTGAAATTGATTATTAAGCATGTGTTTCAGACACTGGACTTGGTCAATATTGTAACTTATATTTTCTGTCTGATCAGGGATGTTGACTTTGAAATAATAGTAGTGGATGATGGGAGTCCTGATGGAACTCAGGATATTGTCAAACAATTGCAGCAAGTATATGGAGAAGATCGCATTGTAAGTTTTGAAAAATTAAATCTTTCTTCATTGTTGAGTGTGATGATCTGCAATTTTAGCTCTTAGCTTTATTTTTTACGTGGATTTTCTTCCACTGCAGCTGTTGAGACCCAGACCCAAGAAGCTTGGCTTAGGTTTGTATTTAGGCTTTCTATATTTTGAATGATAATATGAAGTGTTCCTAAGTGTTGTTTTATTTCAGGGACTGCTTACATGCATGGTCTGAAGCATGCCTCTGGCAATTTTGTTGTTATAATGGATGCTGATTTATCACACCATGTAAGTTTGTATCATCAAATGCAAAAGGAAAGGATTTATTTTTCATGTAATAGTACACTCTGAAGATGTATTTTTAATCTATGATGTGACCAGGGGATTTCTCATGCACGTGATTTTAGCTCAAGTGCAACATCCTGTTTGCTTTATTGCGTTCTTCTAAAAATGAAAAATGATGAAAAGATTCTGCAATCCTATTTCAATATATATCATGCTAGAAATTTGTAGCTTGAACAAAAGAAAAATTGGTCGGAGATCAGTACTATTTAAGATGACTAGATGATTAGCCTATAGCATAATTCATTTGAACTTTAGATAGTCTCTATGCATTTACTTNAAGATGACTAGATGATTAGCCTATAGCATAATTCATTTGAACTTTAGATAGTCTCTATGCATTTACTTAGCTGCTTTACTTTTGCTAATTCTGCAGCATTTATTTTCATTTTAATTAATCTAATTGTTGTTTGTTTCTTTTTCATGTTCGTTTGCAGCCAAAATACCTGCCAAGCTTCATCAAGTAACAATCATTATGACAAACTCTTTGATCTTTTTAGTCTAAGCCTTTGTTTAACAACCATTAAAAAGAGTTTTGTGGGGAAAATGAATTTTGAAATAATAATTTTTTTTGAAGAATGTGTAGTTAAAAAGTAGTAAATAAGTTTAGGGTTTTACTTGCAAAATATTTTATTGTAAGAATATGTGATAGAAAATGACTTTAAGGAAAAAAAAAAAAGGTTTTTCTTTTAATGGTTGTCAAACATGGGCTAAGAGGGTGTTTAATAGAGATTAAAATTGAAAAATTAGCCGTTATTGTTGACTTTTATTAGACAGATGAGACTCAATAACGGCTATATTTTCAATTTTAATTGGATTCTAAGCCGTACCAAACAGAATATGTTTACTACTTGAAAACTTCTTGAGTTTAGGAAACAAATGGAAACGGGTGCGAGCATAGTCACTGGAACTCGTTATGTTAAAGGTGGTGGCGTGCATGGGTGGAATCTTATGCGTAAATTGACGAGCAGAGGGGCAAATGTCCTTGCACAGACTTTTCTTTGGCCAGGTGTATCAGACTTAACTGGATCGTTCCGGTACAATCAAATCATTTTCAATAACAATTAATTTATTTGTACTTCACCTACAAGCTTTTGATTATTATTGTTGGTTTTGAAGTCTTTATCGTAAATCCGTGCTTGAAGATGTAATAAGCTCTTGTGTGAGTAAAGGGTATGTTTTCCAGATGGAGATGATTGTTCGGGCTTCAAGAAAGGGTTACCACATAGAAGAGGTAGTTGTCATGTGAAATCTACATTTTTTGATGAGGTTCTCTATATCTATGCTAAAATTTTCATCTTGTTTTGATTTCAACATGAGTTTGCTCCATCATTGGAGTTGATTGTGAAAAAGGTAGGTAATTTTCTGAGAATGACTGGACTTCAACGTGCTGCCTGGAAATAAATGGTGTTTCCGCAAAGATGAGATCAAAAGAACTTGCTGTTAAAAAATAATCAATGGAACAAAGCTCGAGATTGGAGAAAGCTGTTTGAAGCTCTCAATCATTTGATGATTTTATATTATATTGCTAGATTTAATATTTAATTGGTTTAAATTGAAACATTTAATTAGTTTTAAATATTAATATCCTTTTGGTAATAATGCTCAAACTAAAATTGCAGTCATAATTGAGCCTCAATATCCTAGTTTTGGTTTGTATATATAGGTCAGCTCTGCTTGTGCTCACCCCTACTATAGCCCTGGATTACTATACAAGGCTTGTGATGTTATTCCATCTACAGTCCTTCACTATTGATGGGCATGCATATCATATTACTTTATTTTGACTTCATCATTGACTGCCATTCTTCAAGTGCTCATTTTGAGCACAAATCTTACCCTGATGGACAAAAATACTCTATATTAACTATTTTTGGATAACCCAGCCATTACTTAAGTTGGATTTTTAAGTACTTTGCTAGTCGTTATATGATTTCATACCTTTTGATATCCCTCTACAGCCGTTTTGTGACAGAGACAGAATGAAGGTTTAATATTGTCTGCATTTTAATGCCACACAAACAATTTTCTTGTGGCAGCGATAGGATATTATTTGAACGACACTACAAAATAGAAATGTGTGTTAGATTGTCATGTGCTTAAGCATCTCTCTTGGGATTTTGGTTTATGATTTTCAATAATCTAAAGGATTTCAATTGTGTAATTATCGTTGGGGAACATATTTAAGCCCAATCTCTAATTGTGGGTTTTACCTATTGACAGGTTCCAATAACTTTTGTTGATAGAGTATATGGAAGCTCGAAGCTGGGAGGATCAGAAATAGTTGAATATTTGAAGGGACTTCTGTACCTTCTCATTACAACTTGAAAATGATTAGAAGTTGTCGATCACGATAGATCCTTACAATTTACAGCTGTCATTTATCGTTAAAAGTTATACGAGACAAGAATCTCTACATAGAGTTTCATCGACATCACATGTGATGGATTTTAACTTGTTTTACACTTTATGGGAGTCGAATGATATTTTTATTTCCAATTTTTGTAACTAGCAGGTTGACAACTTTATTCAAATTTTGGTGTGTAGACACCGTGTTGATGGACCTCTGTATTTATGCCCCGTCCCTATTTTACATGAACACAATTTGCAGATGAAATCTTTGCCGTCAGAGCCTATTTTTCTTTCGTGTTTTTAATTTTCTTTATTTGAATGTGAAGATACAATTATTTTATTTCCCTTGTATTCAACACCTGTTTCGGACAGTTTCCTCCTAATGAATCTCATTACTATGATATGAAAAACGATACACTACAGGCGTGAAGAGCGTGAAGGAGTATTTGATGAGTCGGACTCAAGAACAGTGGTTGAGTAAACATCTCAAGTATAATGTGTTTGAGGAGAATAATGTTATTTAGTATCAGAGGTATTAAAACACCTATTTATGTGACATTATGAAATATGTTCTATTTGAAATTATGTGATTCATTTAATTGTACATTTTATTTAATAACACTTAGTGCCTGCTTGGAAGTTTCGGAGCACCGATTATGAGCGTTGTTTAAAATATCGATTTCGTATGTTTATGAGCGGATCAATTTTAAATGAATTTTTGAAACTGTTCAATCTATGTTTGAGAGTTTACCATTCACCAATTTTGAAAGTTTTTTAAAATAATAAAATTACATATATGTGTAAGTTAATCTTTAATTGATTTTTTTGTTTTACGTATTTTTAAGTTAATATTTTTACTTATAAGTAAATTTTACAATTATAAGTTAATTTTATACTTTTAAATAATTCGAATGAATTTTTACTTATAAGTAATTTTTTTATATTTTATATGTGAATTTATATCTTATTAGTAGTATTTTTATTTTATAAACAAGTTTTTTTTATATATGTATATATTAGTGTCACGTACATCGATATCGTAACATCAATGATCATAAATAACATTATTCTATAAAAAATATATCATTGGGTGTACATGCCACTACACAAAATATTTGGTGGCTTAGAAGATCGAATGAACTTCATCTGTTTTGCTTATGGAATAAGCACAAAAACACAAAATTGATTCCCACAAACTACATCACAATCGACAAGAATTGAGTGGTACACATTCCTTGAGTCACTACTTATAAGTAATGATAAGTTTTGACAAACTCGCACTCTAAGAAAAATTGAGAAATTAATTGCCTATTAATTGGGAGAATTAAATAGAGTTAAATTCTAAAATGAGACAGGACGGCCGCAATTATTATGAAATTAAAGAAATATTGCCATTATTCAAAACTTTGTCATGTCATACATGACGTTAGTACAAGATTGCAAATCCAAATTGCCGAGTCCAACTTCAACAATAAATCCGAAACGTCCCAAAATTAATTAATAGTTACCCTGCCCATATCGGAGCTCAAGTAAAATTCTTTCATCGATTGAGAATGAACTTAAATAATAATTAGGCTGTAAAAATAAATAAATATTGTATGTACTTCAAGTATGTTTACCTTTTAACTATAACCAAGGTTGGCCATTATTTATGAGATATTTGAAAACGTTTGCAAAATAAATAAATAAATAAATAGCGAAGCGATTTAATAATTATTTATATTCTCATGGGACCAAAATGTCAAGGGCAAGACTCAATCTAGTAATTATGAGTAATGTTATTTGTACATTATTATGTATATAATGATGTACAGATAAATGACAGATGAGAGAAAAATATTATAATAATTGAGTTCATTTTTTTTCTATTTCATGTCATCTATTTGTACCCCGAATCTACTCATCTCATACGAACATTTTATTTTTTTAATAAAAAAGTTTTCTAATTTCTAAATAACCAAGGCCACGTGATTTACCAAACATTTTCTTAAAAAAGGTTGAACCCCAACCTTGAGAGTTCTCACCGTCCCACCCCTAGAGCATCGTAGATGGGGTAAATCGCGAGATGCGTCTCAACAAGTTAGGGTACAAGAGCTGCTATACTGGTGCCCACAAAGAGTTCAATTTCAAACCTTGTTAGAGACATGAATCGAATTCTCACACCGCGGCTGTCAGCTTAGCTGAGACTACCTCACTCCTATCTTTTACACCACTGAATTGTACCTCGACAGGCAACCTTTTCTTTCTTGTATCGAACAGGGAGGTAAGTTAACATAAAGTACCATTAAAACAATAATCTATGAAAGACTTGTACCAAGTAGATTAAAAAATAAATAAATAAAAAAAATTGCCGTCTTCCATATTTTGTAAAGATTCCGAAGCTAAAAGCATCAAATAGTTGAATAAAGACATAACTATTATATTTTTTAATTTTGGAAATATTATCATGCTCAAATAGTCCAAAATGTCCTTGTCACAAAAATTGGCAAGTTTATGACCCATTTTCCCGCATGAGCAGCTTATATGTGAACAGTGTTCTAAAATGATTCCTCTAAGTAGTGCCAATGCACGATGTTGAGCAGCTTATATGTGATCAGTGTTCTAAAAAGATTCCTCTAAGTGGTGCCAGTGCACGATGTGCGGCAAAAACTTCAAGTCAAGTGATTTGACGTTTTATTTTCGTTTACCGCTAATACATGTCTAGACGTGATTATACGCTAAAAATTAAAATAATATTAAAATAAAAAAAACACATTTTTACTCGTATGCCTCGCTTAATCTTGCCTAACTCATAGCTTGACATCCACGCATAATCACACATTACACCTTTTAAAACATTGTATGCGATGGATATATCCAATAACATCATCTTTTGGGAAATTGATGTAAATGGTCCCTGACCTATAAATGTTAACGTAAATATCTTTAACATTCCACTTTGTGCGTGCAATTGATCTTTTTAATGATTTCCATCCAATTAATCGTCAAAAATTAGAAATTTTGATTAAGACTAAAATGTCTTTATCCTTAGATAAATAATATTATTTAAAATAAGAAAGAAAGAAAATTAAAAAAATATAAGACGAAAAAAAAAATCAACACTGTCAAAATAGTCGTGGAGGTTACATATAAATATTTTCTCTTCAATACAACCATGAATTATATAAAAGATTATGTCGTATAAATAAAATAGAATGTGTTCAAGAAAATTTCTCATTATTGCAAGTTGATATGGGCGATTATGTGGCAAAGGAACGTAGACACGTTTTAGAGCTTAAATTCAAAAATTCCATTTAATATGCTAACTTAGCAAGAGATATACTTCGTATTCAAATTTAATTTTGAATTTGTTATTATTTTAAGAAAATATGCATTAGAAACCAATTTAATTTTGAATTTGTTTCATGAATGACACGTAAAGTACTCCATGGGTCCAAGAATTTCATCACTCCGATTGTACATGTTTATCAGCTCTGAAAATCAAATTATTTTAAGTAAAAATAAGAATTTATAGACAAAGCGCTTGTTTGGACGACATTCTTATCATATTTTAATAAAAAAATCGAACGTTGTAATAGTAATTTGCAGTCAGTCCAACCGTAATATTTGACAATCTCAGATGTCTTTTTTTATATGTATGTAAATCTCCAAAATGTCCTACTTTAGTAGATTGAATGCTACAATTAAGGAGCAAACTTGTCTTTTGTTCAAAAAATTTAATTAATTTTTGAGATTAACTTATAGATTGAATACTATAATTTTATAATATTATTATTAATATCTGATTTTTGTATAAATAAACTTTAAGTCTAATTTTTGAAATAGTAAATTAAAAAATTTAATCATAATTACGATCAATTTTTCATAATTACGATCAAATCGACAGTCTCCATCCAATCTGAATATAAATTAAAGGATGGTGGAATGGTGGGATCCAAATGTACATATTTAAATGTTTTCTTTAATATATATATCTGATGAAATTCTTGGACGCATCTGCTCATATGAGCTGCTCCATGCTCCTAAACGTGAACTAGTCCAATCCCAATTTTGAAAAACATATCCATTGAGGAGAGACTCTTCCAAGAACATCAATCAATGGAGGGTACGCTCAAATGCTCAGCCAATTATGTTCCACTCACCCCCATTAGTTTCTTGGAAAGATCAGCAATTGTATATAGAGACAGAGCTTCAATAGTTTATGGAAATGTAAAGTTCACATGGAGAGAGACTTTTGAAAGGTGTGTTAAACTTGCCTCTGCTCTCAATCAAATCGGAATTTCTCGTGGAGATGTTGTAAGTCCTATTTTTCTTCTGGGCTTTCTTTCAATTTCGTAATTTATTGATTTTGTTTTTGCTTCGCCTTGTATTGTGTATAATTGCAAGTTACGTAATTGATTTTGTTGTTTGATAGGGATTATTTATTTTTGCATAATTTCGAGTTATGATTTATTGTTTCTTGATGATTCCGGGGTGTTCTTTCTTTTAATCTTTTGCTCTTTGTTTTGATTTTACTTTTATATTTAGGATATTTATTTGTTTGCAGTATGCTCTGTTTACTTTTAGTTCTCTATTGACTGTTGGAGAAAAGTTTAAATAAATAAATTGGAATAAGCCCCTTGTACAGGGGAGATTGCCGGGGCAGTGTACAGGGGAGATGGCAGCCCTGATTGGATGTTTTAAATTTGTTTTTTTGGCCAAACTCCAATGAGATTTTGTCATCGGTCAACCTGTAACTCCATCTGGCAAATCTGTGTGTACACATAGCATGGTTCGAATAAATTTGTTCCTTCAGTCGAGGAGGAACATAGCTGGCAGTAAGGCAGGTAAAAATCCTCAGTTCAACTCATGCTAGTGCGCTAGTGAGGTATGTAATGGAAAATTAAATGGAGCCTTCACCTGAGGGTGTGTTCGATACATTATCTATATAATTAAGTTACTATTTTTAAAAGTTTAAGCTTTGTGTTTGTTTTGTTGCATTATGTAGGTTGTAGCCCTCATTACCTGCATTTCTTTTTCATGTTAGTGATGCTATTTTTGTCACTGCTTTTAAACTCTGATGTTCTGATTAGCCATAACTGCTCTTCTTTTTGCTGGTTATAATTATTGTTAGAATGGATTTGTTTGCTATTGAATTCTAAACCATTATGATGAGTCCATGATTATTTTTGGGGGACGCTTTAATTGAAACCTGTTAAAGCAAACAAACAATCACAAAATGAGAAAAAATAAAGAGGGGGGGACTTAGCACACCATCTTAGTTGTTCTATTTAGAAAAATTAATTTTCACAATTGGGACTAATGCAAAGTAATTGAAAATATCACATCAATTATTTCTCTTATTAGGGAGTTTGGGCATGCCATGTCACGTTCCATATTATCAAGCTTACACTGGATGGAATGCAACTTAGCAGTTTCAGCTTTTGCTAGGCATGCTTATGGCAATATATGTTATTATGAGATTGAGAATATCATTGTGTAACATGATAACTATGCTGCAGTTGAAGCACTAAAAGAGGATCTTAAGTAGAGAAATTAATTGCAAATCTAAATTGCTTTTTACTATTTCAAATTTTAAAAATATAAGTTGAAGGTGCCAAACAAACCAGATGGGAAATTTGATAAACCTTTTTGGTTGATATAGTTACATTTTTGGGAACATTTGAGAGTAGCCTGAAACTTAACATGTAGAAACTTTACTTGATGAACATTCTAAACTATCAGAAATTATGCTGGGAAATGTAAAAACTAAAAACCTTAGTATTGTTCTCGAAATCGGAACTGGAGTCTCATCATTAAGCAGATGGGTTCAACATATTTGGAAAGAATACTAGTGGCATGCTTGATAAGGTGGATTAGATAGTACCACATGTTGGAATTTGGTTTAAAGATTGGAAAATTTAGTTAAGTATAAAGCTTGAAAACTGACTTTGTGTCAACTTCGGTCAAATATTCGAATTGATCTGGTAGTCAAATTATAAATATAAATAGATTAACTTGTTCACTCGTCAAGTAGATCGTCATGCTATATTTGGAATTTCAAAACTAATTTCGGATGAATGAGAAATTATGGTCCAAAGTTGAAAAGAAAAGTGGAAAAACTGGCTAGAACATTTGCCTAACTTCATCGCTCGCATAGCGCTCGAACGATGAGACTATCGCTCGAGCGACGGGCGGGAGACAGAGTTTCTGATAAACAGTCGAGCGACAAGCCAGCAATAGGCTAGTGACTGCAAGAGATGCTTCCCTTCGTGAAGGTTGTTGAATTTGTGACACTTTCACTCACAACCTCTCATCTTCTATAAATAGGTTCATTTGGACGTCTCATTTGTATTGAGTATTATATGAAAAACTCTTCAAAAATCATCTTCTTGTAAAGGGAAGAGTTTCGTTCGAGTTTGTCGTTGCTTGTGGTTTGAAGTACTTTACCATAAGTTGTATCCAGTGTATCTTGAAAGACAAGTGTCCTAATTCGTTAGCACCGTTGTGAGACAATTTTGTTTTAAGAAGAAAGTGTTAATTACTTGCCTCGGATTTCATTATTCATCTTTTCTTCATTTTCTTTCTTTCTTTCTTTTGTGCTTCTATTTCATAAAGTTTAATTACGCTCCTGAGAATTAAACTTAAACTATTTCTTTGTCACTTAAACAAACAACCATTTCTCTATACAATATCACCAACACTAAAAAGTATTGAGGAAGAGGGACAAAAAAAAAATAAATAAATAAAAAGCTAGAATCTTTACCTATTTTACTACTCAATACTGAATGCTGTATCAAAACCATACTGGATTTTATGATCAACATCATTTTAACTTCCTTTAATTTAATTCAGTCTGTTCAATTTAGTATGTTGAATATCTGCAGGTTCATATTTTCGCGCCCTTGTCTTTGTTAGTTTCTAATCTATGTTTCAGTTCCCTCACTGAGACTTGAATTCTTATTTTTAATAAATAAAGCTTCAGAATATAAGTCATAAATTCTTCATTTCACGTTGGTGTTCATCTTTCTTCTGTATTGCTTCTATTATATTTTGCACATAGCACTGAATAATGATCTTCTTTTCCAAATGTTTTTCTTGGATCAACTATTACTTTATTTCGCATTCCTTATGGTAAACAAATGATGTGATAGGTTGCTGCTTTGGCCCCAAATATTCCTGCAATGTACGAGCTACATTTTGCTGTACCAATGGTTGGAGCTGTCCTTTGCACGCTTAATATACGTCAAGATTCGGCAATGTTGTCAGAATTACTAAAGCATTCAGAAGCCAAAGTCATATTTGTTGATTACCAGTTCCTTGATGTTGCCAAGGGTGCATTAAATTTTTTATCCAAGACGAACACCAAGTTGTCTTATTTAGTATTAATCTCCGACTCTTATTGTTCATGTGTTGATGTTAATAATGTGATTTCTACATCAGAAAATTTGGAATATGAGTCTCTCCTAGCAACCGGAAGACCTGATTTTGTGGTAATACGGCCTAACGATGAGTTTGATCCAATTTCTCTTAATTACACATCAGGCACTACCTCGAGCCCAAAAGGTGTTGTTTATAGTCATCGGGGAGCATATCTCAATGCTCTTGCTGCAGTTCTTCTTAATGAAATGCTGTCGATGCCTGTCTACTTATGGACAGTTCCAATGTTCCACTGCAATGGCTGGTGCCTTACTTGGGCCGTGGCAGCGCAGGGTGGTACGAATGTATGTCTAAGGAGTGTTACTGCAAAGGGTATATTTGACAGTATATTCCAGCACCAGGTGACTCATATGGGTGGCGCACCGACCGTTTTGAACATGATTATCCATGCACCAGCTAGTGAACAAATGCCTCTTCCGGGAAAGGTGTCAGTGATGACAGGCGCAGCACCACCACCTCCGCAAGTATTATTTAAGATGGAGGAGCTAGGATTCAATGTAACTCACGCGTATGGTCTGACAGAAACCTATGGCCCAGGGACTGTTTGCACATGGAAACCCGAATGGAATTCCTTACCTCCCGAGGAACGCGCGAAGATTAAGGCTCGTCAAGGGTTGCACCATCTTGGCATGGAAGAAGTCGACATCATGGATCCTGTAACAATGAAGAGCGTTCCTGCGGATGCAAAAACTATTGGGGAGGTAATGTTTAGGGGTAATACTGTAATGAATGGTTATCTGAAAAACGTCAAAGCAACAGAGGATGCTTTTAAGGGAGGGTGGTTTCGGAGCGGGGACTTAGGCATAAAACATCAGGACGGTTACATGGAATTAAAAGATAGGTCAAAAGATGTAATCATTTCTGGAGGAGAAAATATAAGTTCAATTGAAGTGGAGTCCATGATTTTCAGTCATCCAGCCGTTTTTGATGCTGCTGTCGTCGGAAGACCCGATGATTACTGGGGCGAAACGCCATGTGCTTTTGTGAAACTTAAGGATGGTTGTAATGCAAGTGCAGAAGAAATTATTAAGTACTGTCGTGATCGGTTACCACATTACATGGCTCCTCGAACAGTCGTTTTCGAGGATTTGCCTAAAACTTCAACAGGAAAGACGCAGAAATATGTTCTCAGGCAGAAAG
>CAIGRL010250060.1:0-12111 GCA_903798325.1 Fraxinus xanthoxyloides
TAATAACGAGATACAGATATCTTTATTACGGATAAACATCACGTGTGACTTTTTTACTTGTGAAGTAAGTAGTCGATCTCACAAGTTGAAGTGTGGTGATACTTGAATGAACACACGGATGTTTTGTTATAGAACAAAATATTGGAGACCCGCTGAGAAATACACATGGATAACTATCTGAGTGTCAGTGGTTAATCTCTAATATTCAGTAATGAAATTTGTCATTTGACTTGATGTCATCATATTGTCTCATATGAGGACAGTCACACTTTGGTGATGTTGGATGTTGTTCTGCCAAAGGTTACTAATACAGCATCGTTTGAGTATATCAAGAATCATATGAAGGTTGTGAATGATCAATAGAGAATCGTCGCTCTTAGAAAGTAAGAGATAATGATCTACATTTATCCAATTAAGTTAATAATAAAATCTTTGGCCAAAGTAAACTCACAAGTCGAAATGAGTTTTCGACTTTTGATAAGTGTATTTTATACACTTATTCGGCCTCTAAAATATTGATATTTCGTAATTCTTTTAATGAAATTATAGCCTCATTTATTATATAATGTGTGTTTAATGTAGGGCAAACAATGTAGTCTTTTGAAACCCTTAATTCTTTAATTCTAGATTTCTGTGGTTTATTCTTTCATGTGTTGGTTTTAGTATGAGTTTAATGCATTAAATTACCTAATCAATAATTTGATGATTTTGTAAGTCTTTATGCATCAGAGGTGAGTTTGAGATTTAGACCGTATAATAAAACTTGGTAAAGTAGTATAATGTGTAGAGATACTTATACAAATTATTGCGGTCGTTATAGGAATTCTTAGAACCATAATTCGTTTAACTGAGAGTAATTCGCATAGAAATATGTAATTGAATTAGTTAAATATGCTCAATGAGAACTCGAGAAGGGTAAATTGAATACCATAGAAGAATTCGATCGAACACTGCACTAGGCTAGAATCTTGAATTAGGAATTGAGGTGATCATTAGATGAACTTGTTTTGCTCTAATATTCATTACGTATTCGAATGTTCTATCAATCATTATCTAAAATCTGTTTGTACTTTCCATTAGTTTTACAAAAGAAAATAATATTCACAACTATTACCATCCGTTATTTGTTTACTTTCATCAAACAAGAGTTAAGAAAAGTAGATTAAGACTAAAGTATAACCCTCGTGGGAATGATAATCCGGACTAAAGGTCCACTATATTACTTGTTACGATATCGTACACTTGCTATATAAAAATACAACAAGTTTTTGGGGCCGTTGTCAGGGACTATTTACTTTTAGTCTTAGTTTATTGTATTTTTAACTGGTATTTGATTTTATTTGTTATTTACTTTTTATTATTATTATTTAACTAACCCTCTACAGTTTTAATCTATATTGTACTAGTATTCTCTCTTTATAGTTTTCAGATATTATGCATGATTCTATCATTGATAAAGTAGCAAAGTTGTTGCAATGACAAATCTCTACATGGATTTTCAAGATATATTTGGAGAATATCCATGTTGTGAAAATTGTTACGCGGTGCATTGTATAAGGAAATACTTGTTCTCTAGTTTACACACGCCAAAACTTCTGAGATTTAGAAAATATTTGATGTGCGGAAAATAAGCAATTGAAAAATCTGATGAAGAGTACATGCTTGTTGGAGATTTTGTACCTACGAATGGGATGAGAACATCAAACTTGTGGGAGATAGTCCGCCCTTATTGAACGAGAAGGTACTTGCAAAATACTTTAAAGAACTTGTCAAGTTGGATGAATACATTATGCTTATGGGAGATTTCATGTACTAGAAAAGATTTCAACAATAGGGGTACAATCCACTTGAAATGGTTGAAAAGAAAGACTTCTCATTGCCCGTGGATCTAGAATGCGGATCGATAAGTCAATCCGAAAAAATTTCAACGATCGTAGATGAGCCTAACATGAATGATAACTTGATCATAAAGGAACCGAAAGAAATAGTAGAAATCAATGAAGATGAAAGCAATGTACATTCGTCCAAATTCATTGATTTACAGAAATTGATTTTGTGATTAAGTTCGATAAGGAAGTTGTAGTCTACGTTGTTGAGTTTGAATTGGATGGAAAGGAAAAATCCTATTACATTGAAAAGGACAATGTTGAAGTTGGAAAAAATAACGAAGAGTGGAGCAAAATCAAAAGAAAAAAAATGAGCAAGAGATCAATTTTTTTTTTCAGAGTTCCATGATAGGGATTGCAAAAGTCAAGCTAATGATTTTAAAGAAGTGCTTAATTGGGAGGCAATCCAAACTTTTTTCTTTTTTATTTATTTTATTTTTGAGTTTTAGGATAGTTTAGTTTATTTTTAGTTATTTGTGACTCATCATCTATGCCACGTTTCCACTCAGGTCTTTTATATGTTCATTGGTTTAGTAAATGTTAGAGCTAAATACCACTTGTTCCAGTCATTTGACATTAATGCTTTATTTAATTTTTCAAGAACACGAAGTCACGGAACATTTAAACCAATATTACCAAGGAGCCAACGAGAGCAATAAGAAAGCCAGTCATTGAATTACACGACATATTAGGGAAGTCTTTTCTTCACTTTCTTCGCCACCTCTTTATATGCATATTTAGGATTGAAGACATTGATGACAAGGTCTAATTTAACTTTGGGGGTGGAAAACATGAGTTTTCATGTTATTTATGTATTTTTGTGTGCTTTTATTATTTTAGTAAAAAAAAGTTTAAAATAACTTCGTTTTGTGTGTTTGTGTGAGTTAGTTAGCCTAACTAGCAATGACGAATATATTGAATTATGAATTGATCTATGAATACTAAATAAATTGCATGCTTAGTTTAATTTTTTGCTTTTCCATGTGAAATCTGATAGATATTGAGCACATGAATTAAGTTAAGCATTATGTAGGAATGAATTGATTTCATAATTGGATATGTTGAAATAGTGGACCTTAGATGTTAAACCCAAAACCACTAAATTTTACATTTTTAGACCAAATTTAGAATAATTTGAAGGGATTTCACTGTTGTAAGAAGATATTAAGATAAATAGAGATTTCATGTATGAAATTAAAATTTTTGTGTGAATTGTGTAAGGTCAATATGATGCAATTGGGTGAAAATCTCAATTAGGGGTCGTTTTACTTAAATTGATATTAAATGAAGGACATTGCACTAATCAAGGTATAAAAAAATATTTTATTATAAAATTTCTCTTCGTAGCCTTTATGACTCGAGCAATTAAGCGTGCAAATATCTTTAAAAACTTGGTGCCCTATGATCATCTGATTTGGGAGTCATCGATCGAAAGTTTGTTACATGGGTCATTTAGAAATCTTAAGGAAGAGAATACTTCAAATAAAGAAAAAAATATTATGAAAAGAATGTTGAAAAACAATCAGAAAAAGCAGATGCATGAAGCAGAAGACGCACCAAATGCCTTGATTAAGTCACACACACCTGTTTAAGAAAATTTGACTTTTGATAAGAGATTGTTAGCCCAGCTAAGTCCTAGAGATTGAAGCAATCAAATTTAATGGAGAATCCTTATTTATTGAAATGTTGAACTGCAATTGATGAAATTTTGTCAAACTAGAGGTGAGGATAGTAAAAAAAAATCTAACATTTGTTCATAAACTACAAGCAATGAAAGAACATATTTGACCAGTGAGAGTCGAGAATTGAAACAACTTATGAATTCATAATGCTATACTTAATTTTTCATACACCACGCGTCGATTTTACATTGGAAAAGTGAATTTTAATTTTTGTGCTGTGATTTTAAAGTTGTGCATAAATTTGTTATTATAATTTCAATTCTGAGATAAAAAGCCGATTTAACTAGCTAAATATTGTTGTTTTACTTGATTGACTGGCCACCAGTAGGTAATTAATATTGTATGTTTGTTAAGTTAGGTTATGATTTTGTTTGAGGGCCCTTAATTCTTTAATTCTAGATTTATGTAGTTTATTTTTTCATGTGTTGGTTTTATTATGAGTTTAATGTATTAAATTTCCTGATCAATAATTTGATGATTTTGTAAGTCTCTACGAATCGAGAGGTGAGTTTGAGATTTAGATCGTATAATAAAGCCCGCTAAAGTGGTATAACGTGTAGAGATACCTATACAAATTATTGCAGTCATTATAGGAATTCTTAGAACCATAATTTGTTTAACTAAGAGTAATTCGCATAGAGATATGGAATCGAATTAGTAAATAGGATCGATGAGAACTCGAGAGGGGTAAATTGAATACCAAAGAAGAATTCGGCCGAACACTACACTATAATAGACTCTTGAATTAAGAATTGAGGTGATCATTAGATGAACTTGTTTTGCCCTAATATTCATTACGTATTTNAGAGGTGAGTTTGAGATTTAGATCGTATAATAAAGCCCGCTAAAGTGGTATAACGTGTAGAGATACCTATACAAATTATTGCAGTCATTATAGGAATTCTTAGAACCATAATTTGTTTAACTAAGAGTAATTCGCATAGAGATATGGAATCGAATTAGTAAATAGGATCGATGAGAACTCGAGAGGGGTAAATTGAATACCAAAGAAGAATTCGGCCGAACACTACACTATAATAGACTCTTGAATTAAGAATTGAGGTGATCATTAGATGAACTTGTTTTGCCCTAATATTCATTACGTATTTGAATCTTCTATCAATCATTATGTGAAATATGTTTATACTTTCTATTAGTTTAAATTTGTTATTTTACAAAAGAAAATAATATTCACAACTATTACCATCCATTATTTATTTACTTTCATCAAACAAGATTTAGGAAAAGTAGATTAAGACGAAAGTATAATCCTCGTGGAAACGATAATCTGGACTCAAAGGTCCATATATTACTTGTTACGATATTGTATACTTGCGATATAAAAACGGAACAACTTATATTGACTTTATGGTGGGATAAAAGATATAATCGATAATTTAGATTGACATATATTCATATCTCATAATTAATCAGATTATATTGGCGAAATAATTATACTTTCACGGTAAACGATCAAGTTTGATTTTGTCATACCACTTGACAGTTTTTGTCACATGTATTGCCCTGACACATTACTAGATATCAATTTGGGACGACGAATGTGAATTGATGATAAATTAAAAGAGTATTTTAATTTATCAATTTTGATTAGATCAAAATAATAATTCACGTCGTTAGGTATAGTGACCGAGAACATAATGAGTCACACGAAAGACAACCAGAAGAATGAGATTTATCAATTAATTAATTGACAAGTGTTGAATAATTAATTAATTTGGTTGTTTATTAATGGCCCGAATTAATTAATTCGATTAATTAATTCATGGACCGGATTTAGTTATTTTGATTAATTAAATATTGGATCGAATTAAGTTTTTAAGAGACGGGTCAAACCCATTTGGACTTATATTAATAGGAGTGTGTTTGATGGATATTATTTTGAAAGAATGTATTTTGGAATAGTAGATTGATGGGGAATTAGTGGTTGAAAAAGAAGGAAAAGTTATTGATGTGATGAAAAATATTATTTTATTGAAGAATGTATGGTTGAAAATAAGTAGAAGAATGAGAATGAGAAATTTAATGTTGGTCAAACAGGAGCTAGGTTGCTAATGAAAAATTCATTATTCTTGCTATTATAAGAAAAGAAAATCATACTCGTCATTCTTGTTCTCTATGTAGATCGCTATTGGAGGCTGGACAATTGGACAACTTGAATAGCAAATCGTGATTATTCGAGTTCAAGTATCGGCAAATGAGTTTGTAGAACTCATCAAATGTATAATTCTTATCACAATTTCTATCTAAACACAAAGCAAATCATTGGTGGGAATTGAGAATTTTTTTATTTCCGTTGCGCATGATTAAGTAAGTTTCCAACAGAAATACCATTTGGCATAGGTAGCGAGCACCTACTAGGGTTTCTGCTTGGCTCGAAGTGTGTTTGAGTTTGAAATTTTTATCTATAAAATAGTATGTCATTAATATTTAGTTTGTCTCTATTTGAAAAAAGTATATTTTTAGAACAAGTTTACTTGAATATGGAATGGAAGATATTCGGCGAGTAACATTATAAACTATAGATGGCTATTTGCAAAAAAATGGTACCTTTAGAAATCAGTTGTAAACTTTTCTGTGTTTTATCCATAGACCAGTTGAACCATGGTCAGGTATTTAGTACATAATCATCGTGTCATATGAGAATCGATACCAATCTCTAGTGCAGAAAATGAATTGACAAACCTACAAGGCAAAATTATATGAATGAATGCTCAGTGAGTAACGATATGCATGAGCATATACATAATCGTGTGCACCGTTTTCAATTTCTTTTTCCAATATGATCTCATTCTCAAAATTCACGCATTCTCTCACAATTACAGCTTATATGCCTTTTATCTTTTCGGTCCGAATTCTACTACGGTGTAAGTATGACCTAAAATGTCAATATGGTCGAAAACATGAACGCATACCCGTGCAAGTAGGTCTATTGTCACCCTATGTATACGATGCTTTCGTGTTGAATTGCAGTTCCAATGCACCAAATGACATCTATAGCACCACCCGTATATCAGTGCAGCACGCCAAATACCCCATCATTGGTTACCATTAATGATTATCGAAGCCTCAAACTGATATATCTATTAGGACACTAGTATGGTACATCCATAGTGCAATCTCCCTCTTACTTTTATTATCGCTCCTATTATGAGTTGTTTATGAATATTTCTCTCATATCCAAGCATATGTATGCATGTGCATATGAATTCCACCATATATATATATATATGTAAATCGTATGAGTCCTAAAGACATATGACACTATTCCAACGTTTGTACTTGTATAACTATTGTATAGTCAAGTCATATCTCGAATATTCGAGCCATATATAGATATTAATATAATATTTCATGTATATTACATCAAAATTACATTCTGCATAATCGCATGAGAAAACGTTATAATGCCCTCTTCGAGCCCCATTTTTATAAAAAAAAAAAATGAGTTTTGGAATGACGATTTTCTAGAGAATGCGTGGTTAAAAAATCAATTTAAGTTTAAAAATTATTTTATGAGAGAATGTGTGATTAAAAATGAGTTTTGGAAAAATGGGAGGCCACACATAGGCAATATATTTACAATTGTTTTGTATTATAATTGAATTAATGTTACATATCTCTCTACCTATACTAGTTAATGCATGTGCATTGCACGTGTAGTGGGTGATGTAGCGTAAGTAATGATGTTGGATTTTGGTTTTGTGAGATTTCATTGGAATATCTTTAAATATTTTCTCTACCCAAACAAGCGGTGGAGCCTGTCTATACTATGGGTTCTCTTCAAAGATATCAAACGAAGGTTTTAAACTCTAAAGACATGTAAAGAAATGAAATATATTTTCAATAAATTTGATAAGGCAAATATTAAAATATTGGCAAAACAAACGATTCCTTTTATTTCTCCAATTTTAATCAAATTCTTGACAAGGTAATCAAATTCTTGACAAGGTCACGTACATCACTGGGAACTCAAAAATTGAACATCGTCTAATCTATATATCTTGCTATGATTCACAATTTTCTATCGGACAACATCAATTTGTTTAAAGCGATAAGAATTATAAGAAATTGCATGTGAATTTACATTTAAGGTCATATAAGCACAAGACAAACATTGTCATTAACGTTCTACCTTCCATTTCGAGTATATATATGTTCTCCATTTTCAACTTTCTACTACAATTTGATAGTTAAAGATTAGTTTAAGCATTTTCATCTACTACAACAAAACAATATTTGGTGAAGTGAACATGAACTATGTATGTTAATAAACCATCTCTTTTTCCTTGGTAGAAAGTTTATACCATAAGCAATTGAAGTAGAAAATGATTAATTACATAATATCTTTTTGAAAAATATCTCAGAATTTGGCAAATTAAACCCAATCAGCAAGAGTTTGAGACTTGTAGACAAAAAGAGGATCCACATTTGCTTCACAATTTTTTTCTCCTAGACCTATCTAATTAAAGACTAAGTACTAAAATTATGAGACGAACAAAAGCATAAAATCAATTCTCCACTGAAGAACTGGAACTTGGGAAGAAATCAAGTGATATAAAATCAGTTTTGAGAAAATTACCAGCTAAATAACTGCAGCTCTCATATATTTGAACTAATAAACACCTCCAATCAAGTTTTTTCCTCATTTAGATTACAATAAACTCAAAAGCTTCACAACAAGCAGATGTTCAACTTACTTGCGTAAGACCAATTTGCATTAGAAAGAGAAACGTAAACCATAAACTACAAACTACAAACACAACTTACTTCTCATAATAGCTCTTCACTTACCTGCAAGTACAGAGAAAAAGAAAGAGAAAACATAGATTTTCCAACAACTATAAAGACAAATATTGGAAGACAACACACATCTAGGCACGTTAATACCCACCAAAACCAATTAAGATTTTCTTTTGTTCCCTCATATTGAGAATAGAGTGCAATGGAAAAGTGGAACGGTCTTCAACATAGTAACACTTTAGATTGGAATGACCTCATTGCAAGTGGAACAAGTGTCGACCAATTTTAACCAAGGTTGGTTTCATCTTGACTTTTGACACTTTTTTATTGGAAGTTAAAAACAAGAAAAGTGGAAATCATGAATGTTTGTGGTCTAACTATTAATGTATAGCACATAGCAAATATTGAGGAATAAAAAAAGCATTATTTTCTTTTCTATCTTTACCTTACGAACATCTTCTAAATGCCGCGTATATGAGAATAAAAGAAAACCATTTTTTATTTTAACCATCCCATGTGCTGATAATCTGAAGTAAAATTGAAATACAGTAAAGTTAAAAATTGCATCTATTAAAGGCAAGCATAAAAGTGAGTGCGAAATTCAATGCCCAGATTAGAGAGACAAACAAATGCATAGCCAATTCACTAATTATCCCTCAAGAAATATTCCAAATTAATACACTGAGTTAAGAGACCATATTGACATCTAGAATGGCGCAAATATTGCTACAACTTGCTCACCTGCTTATCCTTATCAGATAGAGTGGGTAGTTCAATACGCATTTGAGAAGCGTGCATGGTAAATAATGATATGGAAATGGTTGAGGAATTCTTTACCTACCACACAAACCACATCATCACCTTTTACTTAAGCTACCTGCCACATCAAATCACAAACTTCATTTGATGTGCCAAATTAAAATAAATTATCTCAACTAGGTTATACAACAAATAGTTATGTATACATGCTTAAGTTTTTTCTTCTATATGATCAAGTAAACAATTTGATATGGAAAGTAATAGAAAATGTAAGATAAAAGCTTCGTGGACTCGAACTCATTGGAACAAAGAAATCAACACAGCGAGAAATTAAATGAACTAAAAAGAATAATACAGAAAGAAATCAAAAAATAAGTAGATCCTGTTGAATTCAAAGTAGTACTCTAGGAACTCTACTTCATACCTCTACCAATCATAAGTGATCTCGCTTCCAGTAAAGAGGTATTGACCTAAGAAGATGGTATCTCCCTTCATCACATCCTTCAAAAGAGTTCAACTTAGTGCAGTATCTCATTAATTGCTATAATAAACATATAGTGAATTTATGCAACTATAGATCTAAACATTTGCTGAGAAAGTTTCCATTGAATATTAAGTACCCTGAAAAATATAAACATCGAAAAAGATAGCTTTCAATGTTTCAGTCAAAATTAGGTCTTGAGTTTTACAAGAAAAATATGAAACGTGAGGCACTAACATGTATCTCAATACAGACAAAAAATTGTTATAAAGCTATATCTTCACAAAATAAGCGGTAAATGACTACATGGGAGAATCTCCGCAATTATTTCAACATTATAAGGGTAAAACTTTCTAGTTAAGTAGATGTATGGCTACTCTTTGATTATGTTTAAGGCTATGAGCATTTGAACCTTGAAGAGTCCGGCAAAACTTCAGAGGATGCTTCCTGGCTTTGATCGGGCATCAGAATAAACTTTGTCTTCTGTTTTAAGTGGTATAGCATTATCAGTCTTATTAACAACTTGTAACTTGGGTCCCACTGTAAGTTGATAATCAACTTGTACTCAGTTCAGTTGGAAAATAAATAGTCACCATATTCTCTTGTCTGTTTATACCAAAACCTTTAATTTGATTTTGGATTTATATTCATGATTACTACAAACCTTCACATATAAAAATCATCGAATTCTTCTTCTTCTTGACATCATGGAAGCAACAAGATTCAAACACGACTTCATATTTTTAATTTTCTCAATTTTCCCAGCAACCAACAGTAAAGAATATGTATATAATAGCAGAAAGAAATCCATAAAGCCTGAAAATTTTGTTCCTCATTCAACATAATTGTTAATAATGAGAACTGTGGCTTAGTAATTTCTTTTTTCGAATTACAATAAACAATCAAATGACAGTGAAGATTTTGAAAAAATAAAGATACGAAGAGGGCTTCTTAGTGCTCTTAGCAGCCTTCAAATTCTCCAGGGTTTCCTAAGGATATTCCGCATCGTGCCACGAAAAATCAAATCTAGCCACTACCCATTAAAGAAAAAGCACTGTTTCAAAATGAAAACAAATAAAATTGAAGAAAATATTCAATTAAACTATCAGACATTCCAGTTTTAAGACAATGAGATATAGCTTCGACCGATCGAGAGCGAGGGCCTAGTGTCCCTACGATTTTTGTCATTATCGAAAAGAAACTTTGTAAAGGAACATCCGATTACTCTTGAAGATCTAAATCATCCATGCAAAAGTGGATTTACAAGTACCTTTAAAAAACTGTCCTTAAAACTCAAGAATGCATAAATCTGGCTGGATAAACAAAAGAACAATACAAAAATCAGGTTTTTAAGTATCACCATCTCAAAATTAAGGATAAAGATTTTAAATTTCAAAAATCTGGTTTTCATTAAAATTTATTTATGATTTAATTAATTATATATTTTATTAATAAATATATAAAGGTCACATATTTATACAATTTGGTCACAATTCAAAAATTTATGTTAGCAGTTCATTTACCCACAGCATCGCGACCGCACCCACAGCACCGCGAGCGTGCGCCCAGATACCGCCACCATCAACGTGACCACCAGATCCGCCATGACCACCATCACACATTAACCAATTTATTAATCACAATCAACCAAATAACTGGTCACAAATACCTCACCAACTCCATCCCATCCACAACACTGCCACTATCGCAACAACCACCACCAACTCACCAGCACTGCCACAGTCACTGCAACCTCACTACCTCAGCTAGAATCACGATGAACACCACCACCCAAACACCACAAGAAATCATATCCAATATCATTAACCACAGTACCCACCTCTATTTCTTCTCATCGTCGATTTCTACTGTTAAAAATACCACCATTCAGTACTGCCCCATTTTTTCCTCAACTTACACTCGTAGTAAACTACCGCGACAACCACTGCTAAAAGCTTTGATGCCACCACTCCGACGGCTACCTACCTCTGCAAGCTCCACAACTCGTTTATCTCTGCCACTTTAACATCCATTGCTGCACAAGAAGGAGCAACACTAAACGCATATGTGTGAGCGTCGTGCACAAGAGCACCTATGAGCGCAACTCATTGCGTTACCGGACGGCGGTGTGGGCACCGTCCCGCGATTTCTGGTGGATGGATGGATGTCGTCACTACAACTTCCGATCCGTAAATAGAAATGTTGTCAAAACCGACTCAGTTCGACTAGTAAAATCGAGAATCGGGCCAAATCATGTCCGATTTTTTATTATTTACAAAATCGTTTAAAACCCGTCGAACCGGTCGGTTCAACCGTAACCCGATAAACCGGTCGCGATTTTAAGCGGTTTTCACAATTTTTTTTTAGGTTAAAAATTTTTAACTTCATGAATGGGCTTTCTAATTTACAATTCAAAGGCCAATGGAGATTTAATGAATATCATGCTCATTTTATAGATGCATTTCTCTCCAAAGATTTCATAGACTTCCAATGTGAGATTGTGCCTTTTATATATGCTCTTAACTCCAATGGTTTCATAAAT
>CAIGRL010250071.1:0-13142 GCA_903798325.1 Fraxinus xanthoxyloides
TTTTTTTTTTTTTTTTGGGAGAACCAAGAATCTGCAGTTGAAAAATAAGAAAAAGTTATGGGTTCACGTACAAATTGTTTTTTTATAGGGAGAATGCGGTTGAAAATGAGTGGGGAAAAGTGCTTTTGAAAATAGGAAAATCAAACAAGGACTTAAATTACAAATAGACACAAACTCACATTTCTATGGAAGATTCATACTTACATGAAAACTAAGTGAATTGCAGAAGAGTTTTTCAAATTGCCATATTAATAAGCAGGATTCCAACCATCTAATCAGAACATTCAGTATGTTAAATATTCTACGCTTACATTTTTCAGAATGACAAAACTTTACGTTAACAAACAAAACCTAGAAGTACTTGTGCTAAGGGGAGCCAAATATTTGTTTTTCTAACTGTAGCAAAATTCTATCAACATACTTGAACCAGCTGAGTGAGTTCAGACTTCAGAGTCGAATTTGTTGGAAATCTTGCTGCCAAAGATAGAGCAATTCGAGGATCAATGGTGAAGGCAGTCCTTGCATAATCAATCCACTTCTCAGAGCTGATTTTGAGCCGAGAAGTACTTTCCCTGAAAATTTCATAATTACACAGGACGATTAGGAACTTCAATAGTGTTACCAGATTCATTAAAAGAATTCAAACATCAATTGAGAATTACTTGGGACCAATAGGTTGTGCCCAAACATCAAGCCTATCAGCCTCATGCTGGCATAGCATCAGAAGCAACTGCCGCCGCTTCTCTCGTCCAACAGTATAGTTCTCCATCTGACCCCAGACAGGGTGACACTGATCCTTCTGCAAAAGGGAATAAAAAAGTTTGTATCCACTATCTTTACAAACAGCATATTGTGTACACCAAAGTATGAGGAATTAATGTCATTCTTCTGGCAGAAAAAGGCTTCTGGATAGAAGGAGCTGAAAAATTTGAGGGTTCAAGCGAACTAATCTCACCACACCATTAAAAGAGCTACCATTTTCGAGCCCCCGTCCTTTGGAATCATGCTGGGAAGTGTCCAACCTCTCACTTAAAAGATGATGGACAAATACAGAAAGTGATTGAACTTCACTCTGAGCAAAATTGTTGTTATTCAAATCATACCATTCAGGTTCATGAGCAAACCACCCCAATGAGGCCCTGTACTTGCAAACATATATAATCAAGTTTTTTTTCAGAACTTGCAGGAACTTCAACATTTGATGGAAAACGAGTAGATGTCTTATCTCAATGCAACCGTAAATAGGGAAGAGAGAATAAATTTGAAAGAGATTAAAGAGTTAGAGAAATAGTATCTTAGAAGTCATATTAAGAACTTCGATGATAACTGTGGACATACACAAAGTTATGTACAAAACTGTAGAACTGCAGGTATATTGACACTTGCACACATTTTTTGGTAATAAAACATGTTAAGAAAATACTGTCAGTTATTACCTAAATAATGTGCCATCATTTCAAGAGTTTCATGCCACCTACATGAACGAGAAACTTGGTACTACACCTTTCAATGTGTATCAATAAAAAAGAAATTGCTAATCGCCCATTAATTACAGAAAAAAAAGAGTGATTTTTACAAGTCATTGTTGAACTTAGATGCTAATATTCTCATGATTTGAACTTTTTATACTGATAGCTCTTTTATTAATGTTTTTTTCTCGGGGCTTTGTGTATAATTTGTGCATATTAGAAGCATCTTAAGCAAACTATTTTTACACAGGGAAAAAAAAGAGAAAAAAGAAAAGGGAGAGCAAAGAGAGAGCAGCTTGTGAGCACAAGTTATTTTCTGCTTCATAGTTACTAACAATTATATTCAACACATACACAAGGAAAAAAGGGTAAAGCGCTAGTTTAACTTTACAGGGATTTCCACTCAAATATCCATGTAATATAAGCATGATCATCAGTTTCCTCAAATACACAATGGTACATTGAAAGATTGTTCACAAAAATATTGAGCACAAGTATTTTGGTAGCAACAAAAAAGCATGGAATATGAGCATTAACGAGTTAATATCGAATTGGTTTTTAATCTACCTATAAATCCTATCTTCCAGCAATTGTAGTCCTGTTCTGAAGCTGTGAAGATTCCCCTGTGACTGACAAGAGCAAAATTTTAGGCCAAAAAGCATGAGAGTGAAAAAGGTTCCAGTGACAGCCGGATGGCGGGAAAAATTCCAGGGGAGTTTCGTTGTCCCTTGTAGCATCCGACCAAGTAACAAAAGCTGCTCAACACTGTTATGTCGAACTACCTGAAAAGATAAAACATTTCACGAAAAGAAAGGATACTTCATAATTTAAGTAAAATGTATATCATCAAAAAATTATAATATAGAGAGAGCCAAGTTAAACCAAGAATATATACATTGATCTGCTATGAATATTTCATGCAATGATTCACTCAACATTGAAATGAAAAAAGGTCGACCTTGTAATCGATAGTCATAACATATACCTAAAGCCTAAAATAATAATTCTGTAGATATTAAATCATCAATGAATTCAAGTTCAGTGTTTATTTTTAATAAATCCAAGATATCAAAAACAATATAACCTGTTAGGCATATTTTTGCTACAAAATCTCATGCAGGGTCATTGGATAAAAGGCAAACAAAGGCCAGGACAATTAGCGAAGGAACAAACTTGTAGTAAATAATATAAATCACCAGCTACACAAATATTGTGAGTACATAGACGATAGAAGTGTAAAGTGGAACAGGCCACCCTATCAATAAAAATGTAAATGGCCCAGAAGTTTTAAATTTTTTTGGTCATTCTAAATAGATAAACAAAAAACATAACAATAACAATAACAATAACAATAACAACAATAAGAACAACAAGAACAACAATAACAACAATAAGAAGAAGAAGAATAATAATAATAATAATAATAAAAAAAAAGGTGGCAAGGCCTACACCTCTACCTGAACGTAAAGTTTCATATTATAGCACCTGCATAAAGTTCAGGACCAGAGTAAAATTTGTTACAGAAAGAGAGCATAACAAGGCATACATCCCAATTCTGTCCTGTCTCACCTCAAACCGATCAATAAAGAAACCAAGCCACAGTCTGTGAGC
Organism: Fraxinus xanthoxyloides; assembly: GCA_903798325.1. Taxonomy (NCBI): domain Eukaryota; kingdom Viridiplantae; phylum Streptophyta; class Magnoliopsida; order Lamiales; family Oleaceae; genus Fraxinus; species Fraxinus xanthoxyloides. The sequence goes on from CAIGRL010250071.1 coordinate 3,081, forward strand.
CAGTATCTGTTCAACAGGATCCTTATCGGGCAATTTCTCAGGCTCACCAGGAGCAAGGTGAGGCCTTAACTCTGCAGCAGGTCCATAATACATCACATCAGATGCAAAAAGACCCCTCTTGGTATCAATTGTCCACAACCATGCATCCACAAGTTCAGCAAGGACTAGTGAGCCCCATTGAGGCGCAGCTGAAACTAACCAAGTCCAGATATAAACACCAGTCTCCATTGCGTCCAGTGTGGTTATGTAAGCTGGACACCAGCAAAGAAGACGTAGGAGTTGTGAAAAGCCCTCAACTTTTGATTCCGAGTCTGAACCCTGAGAAGAATATTTTCATCAGGTTCAACATAACTGAAGATTGAAATTAATTTTACCATACTGAAATTGGAAGGAAAAGAAGTTCTTTACCAAATTTGAAAGAAGCAATGCAGTTGCTTGAGAACAAGTTTCACGAAATGATGATTTGTCCACTTCACCACCTTTCTCCGCATTGTTCACGAACTTCTGGAGCAGACTCACAAACCTCGAAAGTAACATCTCGTTGAAGGATTCATTTTTAGATGGTGGATGTTGCAGTGATGGTCCCGAACCCAACACCGGAATGTCAGGATTAAGACCAGAACCAACTGATGGAGGCTTATCAAGGCCACCAATGCTCTCGTATAACCTTCTCATGCCGGCAATTTCTCCAGCATGGTTACATTTTACTGTTGCACTAACCATACCAGTACCCAGCACCTCCAAATTGAAGGCATCAGTTAATTTCAAGTTTCCTCCAGACGCTGCAGCAGCTGCAGCCATGACAGCAGGAATATTTGCAGTTTTTGTACCAGTCCAACAATCATTTTTGCCTGTACCAATCCTTATTTCCGATAAAAGAGATACCACATCAGCTGTAGGCTGTGTTCTTTGCCATGTATCAGCTTTGCAGAGCCTTTCCTGAATATAAAAAGCTTTGATGTTAGGAACAGGGATTCAAAAAGAAGATAGGGTAATAAAGGATTTTTTACTGCATCATGAAGTCTATTGGTGAATAAGCATCTTGTCACCTAATTATAATACTGCACGAAAGAGGCAGATCAGTTGGTGAAATCCAACCACAGTAAAATAATTATGTCAAATTGATTGTGCTTGGGGATCACACATTTAGGGTAGCAACATTGTTGACCTCTATGTACGTTCATCCATAAAAAGATTAAAAGCTTTTAGAGAAAATAACTTAGTCAATAAAATTCAAGATTTCAATAAAGAGAACAGACAGAAAATGATGTAAACAAAAGGTAAACCAAGAAACCCCTACAAATTCTATTCAAAAAATCTATCCAAAAGAAAGAAAGGAAGAATCGTTTTTAAACCATCTTGATAGTGAAACCAAAGCTGATCGTGTTAAGTTGACGGAACAATTCATGCAGAAATTAGTATATAGTTCATATCCTTGTAACTAATGTACAGTATGTATATTTGATGATGAACTGTATGTGTATTTCATTAACTGGAATTCAGGCATTGCCCCCACTAAATTTTCTGTACTGTTTGTAATTAATAAATTGCCATCTTTTGAAAAATTGCATGTTTGAAGTTGAAGAAGCAAGGGAAGCTTCCAAGTTGGAAAAAGAAATTCATATATTTGAGATTTAACTTTCAGAATTTCCTGAGTAAACAATGTTGGATGAATGGAGGGTGAATGTTGTGGAGCCGATAAGACTAACAGAGAGATTGAAGATTCTACTGACTATGAGCATTAGCAACCGCTTTTGTTTAACCTTATGATATGAAAAAAAAAAACACACAAAGCTGTTGCACTAATTCGCTAGCGCTAGCGCACTACAGATTTTCAGCTTCGTGCAGATCATTTAGTTCCCTCCTGCTTATACGGACTTAAAAGAGTACCTAAGGCCATCAAGNCGGACTTAAAAGAGTACCTAAGGCCATCAAGTAGGTCTTTCGAAGCTCTCCTTTTGTCACAAATCTGGTAAGGTGGGGAATTTAATATCCTTAAGTCTGCTTTAGCAATCTTTACTCATCTTTCCGTACTGAAGAAACTTTAATTTAGGACTTCTCAGTGCCCTTTCTTTGGTATTAAGTTCATGAGCCATACTAGGAGGAAGATTGCATAGTATTGAAATTACTATAGAGCATCATACTGTGCAAAAATTTACTGTTCGGGTATTTGTTACCAGATTAAAAGGATTCATGTAGCCGACCAAAAAACTTATGGGCCAAGGGTTAGGTTGTTGTACAATGTTTACCCAAAAGATGAATCTTGGCTGTCTCAAAGATACGTCCATTACAAGAGGAATCCATGTACTATCCCATAGGAAAACATCAAACAGCATATGCATTATCAGGAACTGAGAAAACCCATTTACATTCTTAACATAATGGTGCAGAAAAAGAAAACGGATAGAAAAAACTTGGAAAAGCACATCTCCTCGAGGAATAAAATTATGAGCTACAACAAGGCAAATGAAATTTGCAACAGAAAAGAAGCAACTGAATGGCATAGGATGACTTCCAAATAAGGAAATGAAAAGAACCTGAAGAAGACCCTGACTAGTGCACGGCGCATGCGACAGAGAAACAATGATCCATTCCCGAACAATCCTCTGGTATAAAGAGCGAACACTAGCAACATAAGCAGGATCATTTACAAGAGCTGTAGGTGGATCACTGTGCACCGAAAGTAGCAAAGCATCCAGACAAGAAGGATTCCATAATATCTGCATGACAGGAGCCATGGTTAGTTATTTTAGCACGTGCAGCAACAAAATGAAGTAAAAGATAATACAATCCTCAGAGCAAGCAATGCACTTTTACCTGAGGAAACCTATCTCTTAGTCGAGTTAATAAATTAAGTGAGATATCTCGTATATGTTCATCTCTTGAGGACAAATTTTTTATGAGAAAACACGTATGAACAGAGAGAGTAGATTCTCTAATCTCGGCTTCTTGTCCAGTCTCAGATGCTCTAGCCTCCTGTACCAAGTTACAAGGACCTATATCATTTGTCAGAAATAAATCTAGATAGAAAATATGGTACTACGTCTCCATCAAAGAGCAGTTTCCTGTAAAAACTATATAGTTTGGTACTTCGGTTAATTTATGTACTTCCATTTCTTTCACAAGCTAGTTTATTGTAAAGAAGAGAGCAAGCGACTAGAAAGACATCAATGTTAAAACATCTTGTGAATTTTCAGCACAGACCCACAAAACCCCACCATACAAATGCATTCAACAAATTATCCCCCCACGCAATAACAGTATTCTTCTTTTTACCTATCTCAATAAGTTGCTTAGCTGGAAAGCTAACAAACAATTTTGCTAAATGATCGCAAGATTCTTTCAACAATTGAAACAAATAAGAGATCAGTGATACCAACAAATCTCATTATGTACACATGTTTGTGAAATTATATATGGGCATAGTAATGCCATAATCCAATATATTAGTTGCTTGGCTGGTCTGTGTCTTGGAGGATGGATAATTAGCATAGGCTGCTGGGATATCAATATAGACTCTGTTTCAATCACCAAGCTACGAAGTGAAGGGTCATGAATATAAAAATGATTGACAAGAAAGCTTAACCGAATATGCTGAATGATACAAGTTACAAGAAGAAGAATACCAGCCACACAATTGCTGCTTCAAAAGCCTGATGGACAATAGCAGTCAAGCACTGGGAGACAGCCGGCATTAGATTGGGGCTTTTTAAGTATTCAAACACACAATTGAAGGCACTTCGAGACAAGGTAGAACTAGGACCACCATTGAGGATGCCACCATTGCTGCTAAATCGTATTATCTCCAGAAATGCAACAGCTAAGAGATAATTTGCTTTGACACCTGCAGAAGACATGACATAGATAATTCTGACAACTCAAAGGTCCTACCGGCTTCCCAAAAAAAAAGTGAAAATGTAAAAAACTCTACACTTCATTCGATGCCAAAGCACAGATTCTTATTATGATTTACTGAGAAATTAAACTTAACCTGAAATTGTACTCATTGCTGAAATCTCCACTCGCCCACCTAGAGCAGCAGAAAGAGCAGTTCTTTGACTTACAGCAGCTTTCTCATTTCCACTTCCCCGCCGACTACCGGGGTTATGAAGTGCATTAAGTTCCAACTCATCTTCAAGCCATTTCACAGAGCTCACCACCTGAACCAATACAAAATGTTCTCAGAGCCACAAAGTGATATTTAATGAAATACAAATCAGTACTTATTGTCTTGAACAATCATAGTCAGAAATCATGAATGGTAATCATACAGATTAAGCAATGTAAACATCAGAAATGAAGAATCATCCTCATGCTACCATAACCTAAATGGATGGCAGTTTAAAAATAGTCGTGCCTGATTCAGAGAAAAACTCGTTTTACTCCAGGCAAATCTGTAATACATTCTTCTTCATTGTGTTAACCTGAAGCAATATCTTCAATTCAAAGGTGATTAAATTATGGTACCAGTAACATGAGAAATACCTTGAAGGCAATAATACATATCTATAAATACAAGTTTGGTACTTGGTTGTGAAAATATGTCTTCAACTTGAGCCAAATCTCGTACTATGATGAATTACATTCTCTAACATGATGGACATGAGAAATTTGAATGTATAATAAGGGAGTCCATAAACAAGATAAGCTGCCACAAGCTGAACTGGAAAGAAAAGTAATACCTCAAAATGTCTATGAGAACGCATAACTATTTAATTTATCATGACATGCAATGGACAAATACACAGGACTTTGTCCCTTGTTTCAACTCCTCTTTTTTTGTTCCCCACCAAATCCTTAAAATATTAATTTGCCACTTCTAAAATCCCAGAGAAAAAGAACATTTGATGATATATTAAGTAACAGTGACAGATTATCATATTGATTTAAAATATTCATCAACAAGGTCTTAAAGACAAATAATCTCAATGGCATCCCATGTTGCTCTTTTTCTTGTAATATTTCTGGTTGGAATCAATATCAGGTCAAGTTGATTCTAATCCTTAAGGACAACTAGACTAGCTCCTTGAATGTACTATACCAAATCAACAGAAACATAACCAGGAACACTAACTAAATGTTCAAGTAGGATAGCAATTCATTTTTGGGACGAGGGGGAAATGCTGCAAATACCGTCATGAGAGCCAGCCATTTTGCAAATATACTCAGTAAGAATAAATATTCATAAGCATGACAAATCACGTTTAGAACTCAATGAATATTTAACAACAAAATACACCAAGGTGCAAAAATATCTATACATGAGCATAGGTGCACATGCATACTTGAAGAAACATAGACATATCTTGGTTTGTATGCAAAGAGCTTAGTGCTCGTGATCAAGATCACACAATCAGATATGGAACAGATACAAGAATGCCCACAGGAAATAATCGAAGCATTGAAATGAGATGCTTATTTGTGTGTGTGTGTGTGTGTGTGTGTGAGAGAGAGAGAGAGAGCAAACCACAAACAAGCTAAAGCCAAATCTAAACCCTAAAAGTTTCCATGATCAAAGCAGGTATACAATAGATTTATGAAGACTATTTTCAACTCAACTTACAAGAGGTGGGGTCCCTTGAGAGGTGCGTTGAACAGCAGATAACCACTGTTCGTTCCACATATATGGTCCACCAACTGCTTGTAGTGCAATAGCACCCATGCTACCCACACTATTAAGTGTAGTGGAAACTGACTTTGTCCCAGTAGGTATTTTCTGTATTGGAGGTGCTAACCCAAAAAGAGCAATGTAGAACCACAAATTTCGAAATAGCTTTAAGAGCGAAGGTTCAACGCCTACACTGGGATCAAAGTCAGAACATATTTCAGCCACTGCAGGTAGTAGAGGCCCAAGGAAATCTGCTCCACTCCTGATAATGTTTTTGTCAATAGGAATTTTATCGGAAAATTTAATCCAACAAGATAACAACCAAACAAATTTTACAGAACTCTACCTTCCACTTTTGGACTCAGCAGCCAAGCCTACATCTGAGCACAGTGACAACAAACGATGACGATATTCTGAACGCAATTTAGTACTCGTAATGCCTCTAGCAATCAGCAAAAAGCCAGCAGGTAAAGTCTAGAATGTAATTGAACCAGTTAGTATCCATAGATAAGAGAGAATTCTTGTCCCAAATTTGATCATTATCAACAATTCAAAATCCAAATGTACCTCGACACGTTCTGTTGTGGCTTCAGGTGCCTGGGTTCTACTTTCAGCAGAGCCAACACTGGAGAGTTTGCCCAAGTAGCTCCGAATAATGAGAACAATAGCTTCACGGTAGGACTTCTCGAAACCTAAACTCGCCATGCGAGAAACAGCATCAAGAAGCTGCAGAAACTCAACAAAAAAAGGTTGAGAAACCATGCGAGAGATTCAATTTGAGTAGTAGTAGATGAATGATAGAATAGATTCCACAGACACGGACCACGTGGTAAGAATAATGTTTTCCCATGATGGGCTGTACTGATAAATGACCTATTAAAGAAGCTTAAAAGAAGAAACATTCAATTATATTAGGTATTCAAGAGATAGGTTCATACTCGAATTCTCAATAAGCCTGGAGTTGAAGCATCACCCTCTTCTAGACTTTCAATAAATAAGGGCAATATCAAGTCAACCAGTTCAGGCTTGTTAACAGCAACTGTCAACTCGGCTAGCAAGCGTATAACATTCAGCTGCAGAGCTGGCACTGCCTGTTTCTCTTTTCCATCCTGAAATCATACAGGTATACAAGAATACAAAAGATTTTACTATGTTAGCTATAAAAATAATAGAAAAGAAGCAGAAAAATAAACGGAAATTGAGACTTAAAACCGGCCCGAAGAAATTGCATAAAAACAGAAAATCTCATGTTTTAAACTATTATACCCTCAGCAACAACTCAAACAATCTATAGTTATCAACATTACTTGCTGATATAAAGGGAAGGATAATATCAAGCTTCATACTTTATCATCAGCACATGACCATAAATACTTATTGTGTTGGAATCACAATCATTTAATTGAATATATTGTGTCTTAAAGACCTAAAAAACATGTTTCCTTCTATTCTGGTCGTCAGTTTACATCAATAGCTTTTCCTCTAAATTGCTAATGGCCTTTGTCATTTGCAATATATAACAAGAATAATTTCTATCTAAGTAACATTAGATCCTATAGTAATCTCATTTACAAACAGATTCATTAATCCCCACCATAGTTTTTTAACTTTTTCCATATCGATATTCAACTGGAGCTTATACAAAAACAAGTTGACCGAAATTCAAATGTATCACCAAAAATCAGCTTAAGCTTGATGAGAACCTTTCCTTTGTTTCGAAAGGACATCTAGCCAACATTCTTGCAGATCAGTCCTTGAGAAAGGGTAAACCAGAAAATTCATATAAAAAATAATGCCTTTCTTTTCTGCAGGCTAACTTGCAGGGCCTCTAGGTAGTGAAATCAACATTGTAACCAACAATTGAGGATGGCATAAAGAGCAACTTGATTCGTCAAATCATGAATTCGAAGACTTAGTAACTATTGTCAGACTTAATCACAAAGGAGGGAAGCATTTTGTCAGTTTGTTGTTTATAAGTAAATAGTAACAACAAATAATACAAAAAGATGGAAAAGATAAAATGAGTGACTGATGAACATGACAAAAACTGCAACAGTGATGACAAAAACTATGTAATATATAACGGTGACGATAATAATAACTGCTAAACTTACTAAATGAAGCAACTATAAGTTACAAACCTCTTCCTCATAATCATTTCTTTCACGAACGCTAGTAGCTAATCCCATAATAAAAGTGTCCACGGGAGATCGGTCCTTAGTCCATCCAAAGTAAATTATCTCACAGCATGTTTTCAAGACACTCTCGAACATGACCCCTGGGCTGCTGCCCCATGTATCCGCCTGTTTGTTAAAAATAGAAACAAATTAACAAAATTATTGAACAATCTCAGCAATTAAAGAAATACGTGAATTCATCAAAAACAATAATAACCTGAGCACATGTAGCCAGAACAAGGGGTTTAAATCGGATAAGTAGAATACGAAGCAGCTGACCACCACGAGTGACAGCAGCTTGGGAAATCCCAGCAAGTAATGAACTAAAGAGCATTTCACATGCCCTTAATTTCCGCCACACTGAGAACAAGCATGCCTCCGAAGCCTCTATCAACAATGCAAGAGCTCCATGCAACAATCTCTTTGATGACTTCCCTTCCGCATCAAGAGATGGAAGAGCCTTAATTTGCAACCTTGCTGCTGCCTGGTAAACAGACAGCTTTGTATTAATCCTTACTTTCAGCAATTGCCCTTGCTCCGCCCAATCACTCTTCCTTATCTGCCCGCGTAACCAAGCCATTGTAACCGTCAGTTTCATCATTTTTGATCCTCGTCTTAAGTAAAGTTTTTAACTTTCACATAAAACCCATAGAAAAGAATATGCTCATTAAATTTACGTACCTTTAAAAATGTTAGAATTGATTGAAGTTGCTCCTTGGCTACACCTCTCACATGCTCCAGAAGTTTCGGATCAATGGCAACTTTATCCAACACGTGGACAATTAATTTAAAAGCAATCTCCTGTTTTCCAAGGCTCTTTACAGACTCCTCCTCAAAGACAGCCAAGGCCTTCTTATAAACAGAGGCATCATTCAACCCCATATTCCCGTCCAGTATATCAATGTTGCTCTTCCATGTTAAGCTACTACCTTCATTCACCATAATAACTCTCGATGATGACGCCTCATCCCTTGAAGCCACGCTGCTCGTTGACCCAGCTGAGGCAATAATGGTGTCATTACCCGGAGACTGAAAGTGGTTCACGCTTATAGGAGAGCTCTGGGCCGAAGTCGTGTCAGGGGTTATACAAAGCGCCTCCCTTGGAGAACTCGGTATGACAGAGATTTCAAACCGGTCCAAAAGATTAGAAACCAAATTATTTGCGTCAGAGGGTAGAATTGGAGGAAAATTCAAGCACAGAGCGTTCAAGAAAATCCTAGAAATTTCAGAATCCGAATTATTTATAGTGTAAATCACAATTTCCCCGGTGAATCCCGCAACATCTCTAGCAAAATCAGTGGATAAGTCCGCAGCTCTGGAGATACAATTCAATAAATCAATAAAAAACGTAGAAATGGAATCCTTGGAAAACGATTGGGGCCAGAACGAAGGGTTAAAAGAGGAGGGGATTGAGCGGTAAAATGCGAGGAGAAGAGATTTGGGGGTTTCATGGGCGTGGTCAGGGCATTTGGAGAGGAATCGCGCAACACCGAGTATGGCATTAAGCTGCGACCTCGAAACCCTCGGCGATCCGATCAGTAAAGACTCCGGCGATGGGCAACGGTTGCAAATCCAGGCAAGTTTTTCCGAGAATTGAGCCGGGTATTGCGCGATCAAATCGCAAAGCTCCAATAATGACTCCATTCAGAATCTACACAGGAAACCCAGCTCCAATTTTGCAAGATCTCAAAATCCCATTGTCGGAAATGCATAGAACGGAATGACAACTTTTGAACAGTGTGCAAATGCGATTCAAATGACTGGAGAAATTAGGGTTTAATAAATGAACCGTTAATATCGATGTTGTTGATAAAGCGGCGTCGTCACGTCGCTGTTGTTGACGTTTGCCGTATGAGCGTCCGCTTTGTTAAGCCGTTGAGGCACATCTCGCGCTCTCTTTATTTTCAGATCTTTCTGTTTTTCTACAATGTCTTTTTATTTATTTACTTTTTAATTTTTATTTTTTAGGTTCTATGATGACTTGACTCTTGATTCTTGAATTTGTCTTTTTCAAGTATCCTTTGACATCGACAAAATCATTTTTACATTTTCGATTTCACGGTAATTATTTGGGGAAAATAAAATTTTGAATAATGAAATTTTAAAAAAAATATATATGGTTAAAAAAAAAAAAAATTACATGCACAATGTTTTATTATGTGAATGTGTGATTGAAAATGAGAGGGTGTTTGGTAAAGATTAAAATCGGATTAAAATTGAAAATATATCCGTTATTGTTAACTTTTATTAGACTGGTAGAATCCAATAACGGTTATA
>CAIGRL010250073.1:0-27085 GCA_903798325.1 Fraxinus xanthoxyloides
TGGGGTCACACATGTATATATATTAAAATGTGTAATGCTTTCTTAAAAGTTTAGTTAATAAAGTTATCTATTAAAGTCAATTTTGGACTAGTGGGTATTAAATGTCGTTGGAATAAAGTGTAGAGATCAGAAATTTATTTTAAATTGACGAGGGGCCAATTTATCAATTTAAAATAAGTGAAAGATAATAACTGTTTAATACAGTTATTATATCATGGGGTCATGGTTCCCAATTGAGCGTGATTTTTCAATCTATCTGCATCCCCATGAACATAGAAGAATTTCAAAGGAATTGTGTATCAGTTGGAAGATTATAACCCGTATAATTCAAGCAATCAGATACATAGATCAATGTATGCTTCACCTTCTATTCTTCTAATTGATTACAACATTGAGGATTTATATGCATGCAAATGAATTGATAGAATATTTAATCCTTTTATCAATTCCAACATCAACATCATAGTGGTTTATTCTCCACCGTCTAAAATGAGCACCCCTCATCCCCCCCTTTGCTCATTCTTTCTTGGTGTTGAAGTTTGGATTAGTATTGTGCGTTATGCGTATCACTAGTCTTTAATTTTATTGAGATTAGTTATGGAATATGGAGAGATGGATAAACTACTTCCGTTACGTTGAATCGAGGGATTTATTGTGAGGAGAAATAGAGTGATTTGTTGCAACCGAGTGTGCTGGATTGTGGAAGACGACGATTTAGGTAGTGATGTGATGGTAGATTTAAGGATGATGGAGTTGGGAGCTGACATAATGATTATTTTTCTATACTTGTCCGCTATGGTGGCCAACGGTCATGAAATCTTGTGAGGTTAAAGGGGTGTGAAGAAAAATCAGTTAGCAGGGCATTTGCTTTTGTCATTTGTTTGGCTATCGCCATCCGTGGCGATGAAGTGCCGCATCTAGTATTGACGGGTGAAGTGGCTCTCGATAGTGATGCAGAGGAGAAATCAAGTAAAGAATGAGGGAGAATAGAGGTGCGGGCCAAATAGTTTGTGTTGATTTTGTGATTATATATGTGATTGTGATTTATAAATTATCTTATATAACTATGATCTTGTATGATTTGTGATTAGTGTGTGAACTTGATCATAAATTGTATATTATTGTGATCGCAACACCTTTAATTAAATTTAAAGGTCACACACGTGTCTCTCATTTTTTTCTAATTTTTTTTTTCAACATACTCAATTTTAAAAACGCATTCACACAATAAAATATTTTACACGTAAACACAAATTTTCTTTCTACTTTTTAATTACAAAGTACTGCTATATTAAGATGGATAGTACAACACCGGACAATTTTAGATAAGGTTGGACAAAACTCCCAAATCGAATCGAGCGATTCTTTTTTAGCTAAATACTCGAATTGGTATTTGAATCGAGAACCGACGAATCTTGTTCGATTCTTGATTCTAAATCAAGAACCGAATAATTGAATACAAATTAAATCTTCCTAATTTGTTTAATTTTCGTATCTTAAATAACCCAAATCATTTTATTTTTTCTAAATATATTTGCCAACTAATTAATATAGTCCAAACGCAAAATATGATTTTTACTATTTCTAATTTCTAACCGGGCCTAACTCGATCAAATTGATCTAAGTTTTATTCAAATCTTTTATTTTACCGTATTGCCTTTATGCCGTTCTATTATTGTGAGCTCGCTAACTTCGTTATCCTGTGATTTTAACAGTTAAATCTATGAAGAACTCAACAAAGAGGCATAAAAGATATTACGGGATTGAACCATATTATTTTGTAAGAGTTAAGATTAAACATGTCATAGTTAAATTAATGCATCATTATTGTAAATATTAAAAAAACTAATTATTATATAGAACCCAAGAATACAATGGAATTGAACTAGAACGATTCTATAATTAAATTTGGACCCGTCGGTTCCATTTACTAGACACCCAAAAATTCAGGTTCAGTTCGATTCTCTTTAGAATCAAATCATGTTCATGCCCGATTTTAGGAAAAGCTAAATAATATTATAATGGTTACTTCAATAGCTTGTTCGAAAGATATCATAACTGCATTTTTTAAGGACAAATAACATAAAACCTGTACAAATTAATTAAGTTTTTTTTTTTTTCAAAATTCATTTTCAACCACACATTCTTCTAATAAATTAATTTTACACATAAATCCATATTTTTTTCTTAATCATATATTCTCCAAAGATATTATTTTCAAAAACTCATACGTCAAATAGGCCCATAATATTGAAAAGTATTAAAGAAGAAAAATGAATTAAGAATTTTTAATGATTAAATTATTGAGTCACATATAGTATAGTATAAATCAAACATGAATGGCTTTCCGCGGTCCACTTTAATACTAGATAAATACGTTCTTTCTTGTTGGGGTTCATTATACATTGAGCCTGGCCAAATTTCAATTTTACTACAAGACATCTACTATCGATCCCATTTATGTAAAAAATGGAAATTTAAGATCATCATGGATGCTCCTACGTCTCCACAAAACACAAGTGATGACTTCGCAACTTAAGACTCGGAAATGCACGTCCTTTTTCCATACACAAAACCACAATAGACCAAATTACTTTCCCCCATGCTTCACCTTGCTCATCTAATCCTTTATGCGAAGTTTTTCAATTTAGACCCCTGATTCTTGTTGCACAAATCCATTGTCTTGGGGTATCAAGATCGTCCCCAATTACAGTTGGTATGTGCCAACTGCCTTCTTCAGACTCCTGCATTTAACTCGAAATGTGTAAAGCATAAATGAAACTTCAAACACGAGACCCACATCAAATTTATTTTCGGGCTTGATGACACAAATATTATATTAACTGTATGTCACTCACCTGAATGACAATTGAATAAGGTGGAGGCATGCGGAACTGGAGTCCGTCAATTGAAGGCATTAACCGAACCTGCCAATTTTCAGTAGAATCACAAGAATGAAAAGATCAACATTATCATCTATGAAACTACTTTTGGAGCTCCATTTGATTGGAGGAGTTGACCAAAAGAACAAATCTACGTTGCATAAATGTTTCTCAACTAGTGTCTAAAGACCGCATCGGTATCAGTATACAAGATATATATATATATATATATATATATTCCTTGCTCTCTCACACAAGCAGTCCCAAGTTACACCAGTTGACCCAAGAATAATATGTCGATAGTGATATCAACTGAATGCCAGATTTATTAATGACTTAATGCGTCAGACACTTTCTATGGATTATTTAGCACAATGTGATAATTAAGGTTTTGGCATAATTTGATAATTAAGGTTTTGGCGTGATATGCACCATATATATGAATTTAACCAACTTGAAATAACATGCAACATTCTCAAATATAATATCTCCAAAAAATCAGGGACCACCTATTTGAACTCTATGCTGTACATGTAGGAGTGAGCCCATCTGAACTGTATAATGTCGTACAAATACATGTGCCAAAACGTTGCCTACACATTCAACTCAAAAGAGCCGAACAAATTGAATTTATCTATTTTCTAATTATCACGTCCACATAGCTTCCAATATAATATTTTTAAGAATCTATAATCAAGTATCGTTTATTTTTATTGCAGCAAGAATCAGTATCAAAGTGCAGCAACGAAATTCAATATTTATATACATCTTCTCTTATTTTGGAATCGTGTTTAATATAAAATGCATAAATATAAACAAAAAAAATGTACCTGATGCTTTTCTTTCCATCTTGGGAAAAAACTATTGCCTAGCAGCTGGAACAAGTGGTCTCTCATCTCATCATTTGTCACCAGCAAACACTTCGAGCTAACAGCAGCATACAACCAATACCTGGGGAAATGGAAATGGAAAAGCATAGGCTGCGCAGTTTGATTGTAATTCATACTTACATAGTAAAAACCTTCAGGTGCTACAATGACATATGAACAACAAAGAGAAGAACAAGGAAGAAAAGTTGTCAAAGGGACAGCAGGAAAGAAGATAGAGAAATTCAAAACAAATAAAAACAGAAAAGCAGGAATTGTTTCAGCATTTGAAGAAAAAATCCAATTAGGTAATTGAATAAAGTACCAATCATCATTCGAACCAGGAGGGACAACGTAAAGTGCACCAGCCTTCTTCCAACTTTCCAACAACTTCTTGTTGTTAGGGTGCTGTGCAGGACCACCAGTTACGCGGCCTTTATGCAGAATAACAAGAGGCAGTTTCCCTGACGGGCTCAGTCTACGCAAGTGATACACAACATGCTTGAGCTACACAAGCAAAAAGGACCCACATAAGATCTTTGTATAAACTAATAAGTTTAAAGATAATCACATATAAAATAGCCGTAACTTTAGTCTTAGTTTCACATTCAGACTTTCTTTGATTTGGATATCCATACCCAACCCAGGGTAGCAAAACGAGAAAGGGTGGAAGAGACAGGTAAAGATTGATGGATATACTGAATCATTTCATCTAAAAGTTTAAATTGTTAGCAATGGAACACGTTTATTATTTAAATTTAGCATTTGACATGTCCCCTAGGCCAGATTTTTTTTTCATCATAAGGCCTTACAAAAGTGCAATTTTTATAAATGGTAGCAGCAAGACTTGAAATCAGGGCCTTTATATGTTTGAATACTATGTTAAACCACCACGTCTGAAGGTTTAAGCAGTTAGAGAGGAAAAATGTATTTATCTATATTTTGTCTTCAATGGGACAGAATGACAGACACAGAGCACCAAGGGGGGGAAGCCAAGGTTAACATTACCTGGGAAAAACTGAAATTATGCTGATTAATAAGTCCCACATTTGCACCATCTAATACCGCATCAAATAGATCATGACGTCGAACCCATTCCTGAATACGTGCAACATTTGCTTTAGAAGACAATCTTTTTTGTTATATGAAATAGCTGAAGCATAAAAAAATATTGCACTGGCGAATACTATCAATGCATTTTCAATTAATGCTGTCACAACCTAAGCTGATGAAAGCAGTTGTGAAAAAATATAGCCTACGTTTGGCCTCCATTTTTTCCAAAACTCATTTTCAACCACACATTCTTCCATAAAATAATTTTACGCATAAATTGGAAAATTTTCCTTATTTTTTAACCACACATTCTCCAAAAAATAACTATTCCAAATACATTTTCAACCAAAAATGGGGCTCAAACAAGGGCATATGCTGAACTTGATTGCAGGTTAACAATTGGCCCATTTGGTGTGTTTGAAGCCAAACAAGTTGGGTAGGTATGAATGAGGTTTAACAGTCCCAGGACAGGAAGAGAGTAAAAGATTCAATAACCTGCCCAACTGTCTTATTTTTGAAAACTTCAGATTGCAACATCTTACAATATTATCGTCCTGCTTTATGCTTGTGGTTGTGTAACATGCAATTCTTTGTTACAGCAGTTAGAAAGTCCATATATCTTCCCTCAGTTTTACTAAAATCTCGTTGTAATGGCAGTAATCAATGTTTTCGATATCCCTATTTAAGATTCTCAATAATATTCTATTCCTTCGTTCCCTTGATATTTCAATAATTGAGCACTATCACAATTCTTTTCCTACAGAGTCGCAGTTGCATGCATCAACAAGCTAGTCTGCTTCTATAACTAAAATATGTTTGGACACATGCATATGCATGCACACACTCCATTTATAATCGATATTTCAATTTTCCTTTTTGGATATCCAGAGATAGTGTTCGCTTCTCAAAAAGAGTAACCGAATCTACCCTTTATTTCGAGCAGAAAAATAAAATGTCATATTGAAAATTCACCTTGTCAACTCTAGCCTAAAAAGGGTGTCTGTTTAAACCATACCATTAAATTATTGAAGTAGTGCCAAATTTATTTATTGGCATCAAGCGGGGGTGTAAGACTATATAGAACTTGCTAAACCATCTACTTGCTTATACATTCTTTCATAAATGTAAAATGTCCACTATAAAATTAGAGGTCAAATTTGAACATAAGTCTCCTTTTCGAATGTCTACATCTCCTAATTGAAATGTACTAGTCTTTTCCACTAGAATTTTAAGATATAAAATGAAGTGTAAGACACAATGTTCTAAATGCCCACTGACTCAGGATGCGTATAACTTGTTAAAGAACCATCGAAGATTAATAACAGAAAGGGAGTCCAAAAAGGGATGAATTGAGGGTAAGAGGAAAATCACTTTGTTTCATATATTCAAGTTGTGATTTACAATGGATAAGCCCCTCTATTTATAGAGCAAATAAACCAAGAAGTTAAAAAGGAAACAAACTCCTAATAAACTTTAATTATATCAAAATGTCAAAACTAATCTAATTAAAATATACTTAAAATCAAACTCTTATTGTAAATTCCTAATTAAAATATATCTCCATATATCTTTGATACCAAATTGACGCAGGATGTGTATAACTTGTTTAAGAACAATCGAAGATTAAGAATAGAAAGGGGGTCCAAGAAGAGAAGAATTGAGGGCAAGAGGAAGATCAATCTTTATTCATATATTCAGGTTGTTATTTTCAATGAATAAGCTCATCTATTTATAGAGCAAATAAACTAAGAAGTTAAAAAGGAAACAAACTCCTAATAAACTATAATTGTATCAAAATATCAAAACTAATCTAATCAAATCTAATTGAAATATACTTAAAATCAAACTCTGATTATAAAATACTAATTAAAATATATCTCTATATTTATTCGTATCCCAATCTCCATCATCCACCTAGGCCTGGTGCTTGGAGAAAATGTCCCACCTCGCACCAAGGCGAGAAAATAGATAGTCAACTCTATGTTGACCGCCAAGGCTGTGCCTAGGTGAGAAAAGATACTCGCCTTTTTTTTGGAAAGTAGTATTTTTTTATTATGAAGTCTAGCGTTCAAACATATGTAGCACGGACACTTTAACTAGTGTAGCGTGTTCGTATTCAACACGTGTCTATACCAACACTCTTCGAACACTTTATCGTAACATTTTTTTATTAAAAATATTCTATATTTTTATTATTAAATAATAAATAGGTACATATAATCAAATATTTTAAATAAGAAAAAATAATAAGTATAAAACTAAATTTTTATTATATAAATGAAGAATTTTAAAGAATTTAATCAACGTGTCGGTATCGTGTTTTGTCAGTACTTTTTTAAAAAATTGTGTGCCGACGTATCCGACACGTATCATGTCAAACATACGTGTCCGTGTTGGTGCATCATAGGTAAAACCTTAGAAAGGAAATAAATACAACAAAAAAATCACCTTAGCCCAAACTCATTCTACAAATATA
The DNA here is from genome assembly GCA_903798325.1 of Fraxinus xanthoxyloides. Taxonomy (NCBI): domain Eukaryota; kingdom Viridiplantae; phylum Streptophyta; class Magnoliopsida; order Lamiales; family Oleaceae; genus Fraxinus; species Fraxinus xanthoxyloides. Next base: position 7,278 of record CAIGRL010250073.1, read on the forward strand.
GACTTCTCTACCCACGTACAAAACAATATTTATTTGGAGTATTTATTTATGATTTTTAGTATTATGTCTTTGTTATAAATTTGAAAAATATGTATGACAAGGTATACATAATTTTATTTATTTATTGCCCTACAATAATTAAATTTATATTAAAAATAGAAAAAAAGGCCTTATTACACTTAAGCTCGTAAAGCTTGAAGCTTAACCTCCACACCTTACGCCTTTTAGAACTTTGCTAAAACATGTCAACTGTAAATAATTTTCAATTCTAGAACATGATAGAAAAAATAATATTCTTGCTAACAAGATCATACAAAATCATGACTAACTCGTCAATCATATTAAACACAAGTTACACAACCCGAATTATACGAGTATAAGATATCAAATCAATACATATTTGTTCGCCACATACAAATCATCCTTAACAACAGTAAACAATAAACAAGTTCCATACCTGAAATTGCCCAAAGCCAGCTTTAGCTTCTCTTTCGCTAGCCAATTTTGCCAAAGAATTAGCAAATTTCTGGGTCTCCATAGGATCAATATCTATACAAACAAGCTTCTCTCTACACGATGGGCAGACCCCAGCCTCATCCATTTGGGTCCTCACCACTCTCCATCTCCCTTTCCCCAGCCACCCTTGCCCATGCCATGCACCCCCTCCCTTCACAACTCCTTCCTTCACCTTTTCTACATTCCAATTCTCTGCCCCAACCTCTGCCGCCCTCTCTGACCTAAACCAATCCTCCACCACATTGGCAGTATCCTCAGACACCTGCCTCACAGTGGCTCTCAACCTATGAACCATCTCATATACTTTCTCCTCCCTCTTGACATCAGAACTAACCCTCAAAAGTGCTGAATGCTCAGGCTCTTCGGCTGTGACCTTGTTATCCACCATATGGGCATCTACCTCATATGCCTGATCAGCCATTGCCTTCTCTGAAAACTCAAACACTGCCGGCCCATAGGACCTCAACTTTGGACCTATTCCATGATTCTTCATTTCCTTAACCAACTCAAAAGCCATTTCTGGGTCCTTTTTAGCGGCTGCCAATCTAGAAGCATTAGTAAATGTAGCCTCATTTGGCACCACTTTATCCAACCTCATCTGTTTAAAAATCTCAAAGCCCTTCTCCAAACCTACAAAATTATCCGCGTCCTGCCTACTGCCATCATTATTTGGTGAGCATAAATAAAGCAATACATTAAAATGATGTACATTGAGTTGAATGTTACTTGCCCTCGCCTCATTGTAAAGGCGAAGTGCCTCAGGAAAGTCTCCGTGTTTTGAGCACTGGTCGAGCTTGTGGCGGAGTACGCTTTCTGGGGCCTCGAATCGGGCCTTTTTCTTTGATTTTTGAGGGACTGAATCTGTGGGATTTTGAAGGAGAGCTGCTGAGGTGGACAATTGGGTTGTCATTTTGGTAATGAAAAGAGGCCTTCTGTTTTGGCTTTTGGCATTATTCTTCACGTCAGAATGGTAGTGGTGGAGGTATAAAAATGATTTACGATGGCGAAACACTGATCTTGAGCTTTTGGAAAAGAGGGGGAAAAGTGGTGAGGTTCTAGGGCAGAGATATGCCACATGAAAGAACATCCCTGGTGGACTGGAAGAATTTTTAGTTTTAACACACTCAAGTTCAAAAAGTAAAATGCTACTGTTACGAAATTTGTTTATAACTTGACCTGGCGATGTCGTAAAATTGTCCCTGCAAAATTCAAGGCAACAAGTTGGTATCTGTGCAATGCTTATAAAAGCTTTAGGTGAGATTCTTCAGTACATAAGCAGATTGTGGAACGTAAGCATTTCAACACAGAGGAAACATCTACTACAAGGATCAAGAGAAAAGAGATAGTTGGAAAAACTACTAACCCTTTGAACGGCAAAAACCATAACTTCATACCATTCATGATTTATCATTTGGGAAAAGATTGAAATTCATTCAAAGATTTTGCACTTGAGGCCACTCGCCTTCAGTGAGTCAATTAACTAAGTTCTCTTAAAAATCATCACATGCACAAATTCATTAGAATTAGGACTTTAATCAAACAAGTGGTGAGCATGAAACAGCAAAAGTACTCCATAAACCCATGCAAGGGATAGAGGAAACAAACCAAAACTATTAAAATCACGAAAGATATGCCAAAAAAAAAGAAAAAAAAAGAAAGAAAGAGGAAACTCTTTGAAATGATCGTGATAGAAAACCATTACCATACACCGTCGACAATCAGAAAAGAACCCGAGGTAGGATAAAAAGTTAAATCATTGTTTTGGGTAAAAATCCCACCTGGCTTCAATATGTAAACAATGATGTTGGACTACGCAAGTTTGAGAAGCTCAATTGAGCAATTAAATCCGTCTAGAGCTCAAAGAAGCAATTGGATTTCAAGATTAGTAAGAATCCTATATGGCTTAACAATTAGCGAGGTTGAGATGGAACTAGCCTGAATCATCATAGGCAAAACTATATTAGCTCAAGGACTTTAATGCGCTATATTCAATTGTCACTTTTAATAAATTTTTCCAATTTAAAAAGTTTAAGGATATTTAATGTTGGGTTTTTGAAAACTCTCTAAAAGTATTAGTGTATAAATTTTGGGGTATTCAAATTTTTATGACTTTTGGAGACTTTTTATAAAAGATTACATGGTATCAACCTTAAAGTAGAAAGTACTAAAAAAAAATCTCAAAATTTGTCTCTCATTAATAACAAAATTTTGGAAGACTTTCATAAAATAAAAAGAATAGCAAATTAATATGTATTTTTTTTTTCAATATTTCTCTTTTATTTTCCCTTCTACAAACAATATCGAATTTGGATATTAAAGAATTTCTTGTTAATGTTATAACTAATTTTTTTTCTATTGATTGTATTATTTTCTATTTTTCTATCTCTTGTTTATTTATATTTTCTATGAAAAAAATTAATGGGTTTTTATTGAAAAAATTCTTTTTTTTTTCATTTTTTAACAATATCTATTTTTAATTAAATTATAAAATTTTATATAGACTAATTTATAATTAAATTTAAATAAATTTTTTTACATATTCTTTAAAAGTATATTATATTAATAATGCTGAATATTAAATTTATTTTTTAATAATATTGATAATTTCACAATATTGCACTAGATCCACAGAAATTCTATCTCAAATGAAAGTCTTCAAAAATCTGTTGAATTCTACAAAAGTTTTTAAGAGTTCTAAAATGAAAGTTTATAAGTTTAACCATACAAATCTCTAAAAAATCTACGAAATCTACAAAAGTCAATCACTTTAAAAAAGTACATCAAAATCTTCAAAAGTTTCAATTGAATACACCCCTTAAAACGGCACATTACTCCATAAATGATAGCATACAACACAGATTGACCAAGAAGTTCATTTTTCTCATTGTGAAACAAAAAGATGGTATCAATTTATTATAGAGGTTACCTTGACAATTTGCTATACTTCACAAGTTCAAAAGCATAAAGAACATATTCGTAAGAAGATGTGCTTATGGACGAAGGTAAAAGAAAAAAAAACCGATAATGTTACATGTACAGTGTGCATACCACACATTTGAGAGTTTTTTATTCACGTGGTCCCGCATGGGTGGCATGTGAGAGGATATAACATTTTCTGTACAAAATAGAATTAAACAAAGAAAAATAACTTTCTTCAGGATATTTTGTACTGGATCTTGGTACATATACTGCAAAATTTATACAAAGGATTATTCTTGGCCTACAGAGGGTTTCACATATCCCTCCAAAACACACAGAAGAAAAATACTCGGTGTACATAATATTATATTGGAGTGTCTATAACCCCCACATGAGGTGAGACCCACATATATTATGTACACCAAGTACATCCCCACACACAATAGGGGTGCTTCGAGTTTTTTATGAGGTGGTCCCACATGGGCCCACTGTTTTCTAGAGGGGTTCTGTGAAATCCCTCATGTACTCCAAGAATAATCATACTATATAATGTTACGTGTCATTTTATTCAATCAATTTTTCCCATAATATTATATTTTGTAATTCATTATGAATATTTTCATGTACAAAGAGCAAAATCTTTTGTATATCGTTGCTATTCAACTTGTTGTACAAAATAGAAAAATGCTTCTGTATGTAATTATTTACATAATGAGGATCAAAATATATGTGGAGAAACTATTTGATTGATGAGATTTTGATCCAATTAAATCTCGTTATAAACCATTATGTAAGTTGTTATATACATGTAGCACAACTTATACAAATATCAAATATACGAGGACGAACAAGAAAAGTGTAAGTGTTAGGATTAACCTATTTGTACAACTATGGATGGCAATTATGATAGTGTGTTGGCAAAAAACTAATGACTGCAAAAACAAGTTGATGTGGAACTGTCCAACGAATGAATGCTACGTTCTATAATCGATTTGGACATAAATATTTTTAATATGTTCAATACATTTTATTTATAACAAATCTATTGTTTAATTGATTAAATTATTATTCTAATAAATTATATCAATAGATTTCGTTGATTCAAGATCGGATAACTTGTTAATCACAAGGAGTGAGAAACAAATTACATATAACTTAATTTTAAATTATCAGTGATCGTAAGTAATAACGAGATACGGATATCGCTATTACAGTTATACCAACACGTGTAATATTTCTCGCTTGTAAAGTGAGTAGTTCATCTCACTAGTTAAAATGTAGCAACATTTAAATTGACAAGTGGGTGTTTTGTTGTAAGAAAAAAATATTGGAAACCTACTAGAGATATTTCATATGGATAACTATTTAAATATCGGTGGTTAATCTCTAATATTTGATAGTGGAATCACTCCTTCGATATGAGGTCTCATACTGCCTTATATAAAAGCAGTCATACTTTGATGATGTCGGATGTTTTCTACTAAGAGTCGCTAATACGACATCGTTAGTATGTCAAGATTATATGAAAATTGTGAATAATTAATAAGAATTTGCCTCTCTTAGATATTAAAAGATTATGATTTACATTTCATTCAGTTAAATTCATAACGAAATCCTAGATCAATGTGTACTCATAAATCGAAAAGAGTTTTTATATTGACTTAAAAATAGGATGAAAGATATGATCGACAATAAAGATTGACACACTTTCATATCTCGTAATTGATCGGGTCATATTGACGAATGGATTATAGTTTTAGATAAACGAACAAGTTTGGTTTGTCTTACCAAATGATACTTTTCGTCACATTTATTGCACGATACATTGTTAGATGTTAATCTAGGTGAATTAACGATTTAATTAAATTAAAATTGTATTTGAATTTATTTTTAGTTTGTTTAAATCAAAATAATAGTTCATGTTGTTAGACATCGTAATTGTGAACCTAATGAGTCACGTTCAGCAAGGAGAACTAGAAGAACGATATTACTAATTAATTAATTGACAAATATTGAATATTCTTAAATTAATTGGATTGCTTATTAATGAACCTAAGTTAATTAATTATATTAATTAATTTATGGACCAAGTTTCATTAATTAGATTAATTAAATATTTGACCGTGTGAAGTTTAACCCCTGTTTTACAACCATACTTTTTGAAAAATAGAGTTTTGAATAGTAATTTTTAGGATAATGTGTGATTAAAAAGTAGGAAAATGTTTTGAGTTTACGTGCATAATATTTTATTGCGTGAATATGTGGTTGAACATGAGTATATAAAAAGAAGAGTTTGAAAAGTATGGTTGTCCAATAGGGGCATAATGGATGGGTCAAATAACTTAAACTTCTATTAATAAGCTGTTCGAGTTTGATATGATTAATAATTAAATTAAGGAAAGTTTTAATTTGTTAAAAGAAATTTTTCTTCTTTAATTATTTGACCAATCAAACCAGTCCAATAAGGTAAATATATATTTCTGTATATGTATAGAATATATTTGATATTGTCAATAATTAAATTAAGGAAAATTTTGATTTTTTAAAACAATATTTCCTTATTTTATTTATTTGATCAATCAAACTTGTCTAGGATGCTAAGTATATGTTCACGTATATGCTGTTATAAGTAGGTAAATATTGCACCTCGTTTAGGGTTTGGAAACTCTAAAAAACTGCAGCCAATGATTTGTTAACCTGTAGCACCCAATTAGTCTTGATGACTGACTTACCCTGTTTGAATTGCATCAGTTAAACATGTTTTTTACACGTGTTTTGACATTTAAAAATCGTTGAAATTTAAGCAAGCCAATAAATTAATAATAAGTAAAAATATAAAATATATTTTGCTTGCAATCTCTCATTTGACTCAGCTTAATTCAAAAACATCTTTTGAATTTTTAATGTTTCTTTTGTGAGTGTGTGTAGAGTGTTTGTAAAATGAAGTGCATGAACTACTCCCCCTTAGTTCTCTCATGTCACACACAATTTCCCATAACTTCATGAAACCAACCAATGTATCACATAGTATGTAGGCTAAGCAGAAACTAAACAGATATGCTGCAACATAATATTAATATGAAGTAATACACCTGCAAACTAATAAGTTGTAAAACTCAGCAAAAATCAAGCGTCCTACGTACTGCAATTAGTGTTCATGTTCCATTATCACCACTACACATCAAAATCAAAAGCTACTACTCCTCTTTTTTTTTAGATCAACAGGCCAATAAAGTGAAACAAATAGGCAAATAGTGAGATCGGAGAGGTAGATTCAGAATGATAAAACCATTCAATCAGTGGACTTCGTGGCTTGTAGAAGGTTGGTTCGGACTAGCAATCTAGACTTGGGGTTCATTGTCTTTCTTGACTTCCTCAACTTGGTCAGGCCCGACTCTATCTTCAGCACGAGCAGTAACAACAACATCGTTGGTTTAGTCTAATGTGATAGGAGCTCAAAACTTTGTTTCTTTAGTGCTACATGAGTGGAACTGACTTGTATTAAGAATAATCAATCTCTCCCATACTCACACCTGCCATCTATAATATGCAAAAACAACTTGAAACTACAATGAACACTTTCTTAATCAATAATGCTGAACTAACCCCTCATTCTCGACCTAGATTTTGTTTCTAAACATTTTCGCTCAATTTTTCCTTTTGCAATACATACTAGAGTTTACAACCAAGTTTAGACCGTTGATAAGAAAATCAATGAAAAAGCCTACGCATCTCAATCACACATAATTATGAAAATTTACTGAAATTTGAATCAATCACAGTATTTTTAGAGAGATTTCACTATCAGATCGATTTCACAATCAGCTTCTCAAGATAAGCATGCAATCTTCATTAAGATATTTGTTCACAATTAATTCAGTTAATTTCTCAGATTGAAACGTGGGTATGCAATAGGACACTTTAGACAAAATTAATTATGAACCATATCCTAATCAGATTTAACACTTCCAATGAATAGATGCTATAGTGTGTTTCAAACCAGCCATCATCTGATATTGTCTCTTAAAAAAATGTGTGTGCGCCAAACTAGAGCATCTATATAAATTTTTTATTTGTTTTGTGTGGCTTCACACCTCTATGGTGGTGGCCCTGTCCCCTAATGAATTTGTCTATTTACACAACATCATATTGCAGTGTAGAGAGACATAGATACTGAACATAGGTCTATACTTAAACACATATCACCTTCAGATGCCTACCCAGTTAGTAAATGGTCACAACGATATTGTCACAATGTCGTAATGGTGTACTTATCTGACATTAATTTATCATAAGTTAAAGTGGGCACACCATACTAATTGGAGATTCCAATTTTATTTCAATAACCACAAACCAATCAAAATATCACATCTGATATTTGCAAGAAAACCTCCAATTTTTCTTCTTTTATTTGTTTTTCATATAAATGCAAAACACGTGCAAACAAAATGAACACATATAATCAAACAAACAAAAAATATTATGTACAATGAATTGACTTTTAATGTATAATGCATATGCCAACGAATTTTCGCAAAGTTTCAAATATGATAGTATCTAAAGCATTGGTAAGTAAATCAGCCTATTGTCCTTCTATGATAACATGTTCTAGGACAATAATATTTCTTTCAACTAAGTCTTTCATGAAATGATGTCGAATATCAATATACTTAGTCCTAGAATGTTGAACATGATTCTTATAGATATTTATAGCACTAGTATTATTACAGAACATGGCAAGAAAGTTTTGATTCATATCGTAGTCCCTAAATATATGCTACATCCCCAAAGTAACCATTCCTCCTGCATGACTTTTAAAATTAGTTAACCTAGAACGATTACCATTCATAAATCTAGAACAACCACTAACAAAGTACCATGTGTTAGGTACAATAGATTTATAAAGAATATTAACAGCACAACTCCTAAAATGACTTTTACATATCCAAATTGGCCTTATTCTTTTTTTTTTTTGATAACCGTGGATGTCTGGATCAGCTTGCCCGCATCTTGTTTGAGCAATTTTTTAGAAGGAAACATTTATATTGGAAGACATATGTTCTGTCGTGGCAAAGTTATGGTGCGCTTTGTCTTTCATCCGAGTGTCCCGTCTGCACATCCTAAAGTAAGGTCCATATGAAGAAGAATTCCTTCCCGAATATCCTGTCCAAGTGTATATAAGCTGTAACCGCATCCGAATTTTTTTGGGTGGCGAAGTAGGGAGGATGGTCACCACTCCTCAAGATTAATCGGGTGAAACTCAGACGCTTGAGTTACAAATAATAATAATAATAATGATAATGATGATAATAATAATAATAATAATAATAATAATAATAATAATAATAAATTTTCTACTTGAGACGTGCACAAAGGTCAAATGGCTCTCTCCCTCATGATAGAGAGCCCAATCCTCAAGATTAATCGGGTGAAACTCAGACGCTTGAGTTACAAATAATAATAATAATAATGATAATGATGATAATAATAATAATAATAATAATAATAATAATAATAATAATAATAATAAATTTTCTACTTGAGACGTGCACAAAGGTCAAATGGCTCTCTCCCTCATGATAGAGAGCCCAAAATGTATTTTTTTTTTCTTTTCTTTCTAAAAAGCTCGTGTAGGTTAGGTTAATCTATAACATGACCAGTTCTAGGTAGGGGTGGGCAATTTTTTCTGGAACTGGTTGAACCGGACCGAAAGCAAATAGAATCGATTGGTTCAGCTCCGATTCCTCTACCAAATGGGTCAATTTTGAACCATACATCCATAATCGATTGATCGGTTTCGATCTAATTCTCGGTACTGTCTTGAGAACTAACGATGAATTCGATTTTCCCAAATTTCTTTTTCTCCTTACACTAAGATGCACTAGAGATGAGAATTATCTCACCTTAAATTTCCATTTTCCATACGCTTCTTCTTCTTCCCTTTAACGAGTAATCGAAATTAAAATCTAAATAATTTTATAAATATTTTACAAATTCATAATTTTAATGCAACACAATAGGGAAAATATATTTTTTGTTCAATATTCATAATAATTCAAATTTCTTGTTGTTTTCAAAGTTGTCAGTCATCAAGAATTGTGATCCTTGAGAATTGCTAAAGATAATCAGGCTATTGTTATGTAGATTTTCTTAAAAGTTAATTTTCTATCGAGATTTTACCATTTATACTGTATTTAATAGTTTGACATTTTTTTATATTTATAAGTTAGTCTTGAGCTTTGAAGTTAATTTTTTTTTGTTGCATCGTTCATTTGAGTTTTTGTATTGTTAGATTACAAGAATAATAAATAGGTTCATACTCTATTTTTGTCTACTTTCAATTTGACAAATAATTTCATACTATATTTTTATAATTTTTTTTTCAATATAAAGAACCGAATCGAAATTTGTTAGTTCGGTTTTGGCTTGCTTTTATAGTTGGATATGGAAAAAATGGTACCATTTCTATGATTCTTATTGGCACTCTGTTTGGTTTGATTCTCTTCAGAACTAGATCACGCCCACTCTTAGCTCTAGGCTCTTTTAGCTATCGGTCAATCTATCTTTACACCTCTACGTAGACTCCAATCAATGAATAGATTGATTGTAAATTATGAAATTTTTGTAAATTATGAAATTCTAGTATTTAGTTTTCCCTTTGTGAGAAATTATTAATCTTAGAGAAAATAGAATTTCCTCAATAAATGCAAACCAATCTAATGTGATTTGATGATACAAATTTTTGTTACGTCCAAAAAATTGATTTTGGTTAGAATTGTTAACTGAAATAATAAAATGACTTTCCTAGATGGAAGGTGACGATCCTAATGACTCAACTAGTCTGTTAAATCAGATAATAATAAAACAAGTTGTATGACATGACTATTATTTAATAATCCTTCTCTATTGTGCCACAAATATTGTCGTATCATCACGTGATGTAATATTAACCTAGAAAACTTTCAAAAATTGAGGCCTTGAAACGACGTGATATGTTGTAGAACTTGAAAATAAACGGGTGGCAACAAAGGCAGAACTTGTGCATAATGTACGTAGGGACAAGTAAGTATTTCTTGAATACTAAACTAATTATGGCACACGAACCATAACATTTGTCCAAAGAAGACCAAGTGCATTGTTAGATGTTGCGTTTTTCATATTGTAAGTGTACGATATCGTAACAAGTAGTATGTTAGACCTTTGAGTTCGGATATCGTTCTCACGAAAACTATACTTTAGAACTTAATCTAATTTTTCTAACTCCTATTTGAGAAAAGCAAGAAAATAATTATAATGAATGTAATTATTTTTCCTAAATACTTTTAACTAATTGAAAATATAAAAAGATTGCAAACAATGGATGATTGAAGATTCAAATATGTGATTAATATTAGGGCATAACAATTTCATTTGTTGATCATCTTATTCTTAATTCAAGATTCATAATCTAATGTAGTGTTCAATCGAATTCTTCTATTATATTCAATTTACCCCTTTTGAGTTCTCATTGAGCCTATTTAACTAATTAAATTTCATAACTTTATATGAATCAATTATAGTTAAATGAAACACTAGTTCTAAGAATTTACAGTATATGTATCTCTATACATTATATTAATTTACAGAATTTTACTATATGGTCTAAATATCAAAATCACATATCAATTCGTAAGAGAATCACATAATCATCAAATTATTGATCGAGTAATTTAATATTTTAAACTCATAATAAAATCAACACATAAATAAATAAATCACAAAAATCTTAAAGGATCAAAAACCGACTACATTATTTCTTTAATAAAAAAATTAGTTATTCATACTGTAAAAATAAAAATATGAAAAAATGGAATGATATCACCAAGAATTGACGAAACGTGAAATTTCTGATTTATGCCGTCTCCTTTCATTTCTTTTTTCTTTCCTTTCCTTTTCTTTCTGTCTCCTCTCTGTGTTCTTTTTCTTTCTCTTTCCTTTCCGGTGCTTGTTTTTTTGTTTTTGACTTTTCCACTCAACTTCTTTGCCCCTCTCCTCTTTCTTCTTCTTTTTTTCTCCTCTTTTCTCTCCGTCGCCGACTTCTATATGTGTGTGTGTGTTTAATTTGGGCCTCCAATTAAAATTTTCAATACAAGTCCATTAAGACCTATTTAAATCCAACACATTTAATGTACTATTTCTCTCCAATGTTTCATCTTTGGATTTTTGCCATTTTTCGCCACTTTTACATTATTTTCTCCAATTTTTCATTAAACGTAAAATTTTACCTACAAAATAAAATATAATAAAATAAGGTGAGATTTTATCCAAAAGACAATAAAATATCATGATTGAGGGTCTCGAATAAGTGTAGAAACTACACTTATCCAAAATACATTTAACATGAGTATTTTTTTAAGTCTTAAGAAATACGTCTAAAAACTAAATTATTAGAGAAGAATTGAATCTTGTGGATTTGAAGTCCAAATATCGTCCTATGGAGATTGATTAGTTCAATTTTAATTACTGCGACCTTAACCGAAACAAGAGTAATATGATGTGTTTGTTTGTGATAAAATTATGAATAATTAATCTACTTATGTAATTATGAGTAAATTAATTAAACTAAATGCAAATTATTCTAAATGGAGATTAATGTGTTCCATAAATAACAAACGTACTAGGATCCTAAATTCACTTGCAATAATCAATTTTAACTCTAGTTTTACACCTTGACAACACGTTTGAGTTTTGACGAATCATTGTTCATATTTTATTTAATAATCTCTATCGAATAATGTTAAACCTACTTTTATATATGATCCAACTATATTTGTATAATGGATGCAAACATATAGAAGTGCATGCATTTTTATGAACACTTAAAAAATTCACATAGATAGCAGTATATTTCTATCCCCTATCGAACCATATGACAATTTATATATGTGGAACCTATTTTCCTTCTTTCGAATGCATAAAATAAGTCACCAAATTCACATAACTACCGTGCACAATAATTGTGGAGAAAATGAAATTATATAAATCATTTAATATTCGAAAACGCGTTTTTAACATCAAATATATAAAAATAAAAACTAAAAATTCATATTACATGGTTCATCATTCTCCCAGTAGAAAAAAACTAGTCTAACATGTTATGAATAAGAAACAAAAGATATAATGAGGAATCGACATTACCCGATTAATCTTAATTTGAATCTTCGTGTTCTCATAGTCNTATATTTCTATCCCCTATCGAACCATATGACAATTTATATATGTGGAACCTATTTTCCTTCTTTCGAATGCATAAAATAAGTCACCAAATTCACATAACTACCGTGCACAATAATTGTGGAGAAAATGAAATTATATAAATCATTTAATATTCGAAAACGCGTTTTTAACATCAAATATATAAAAATAAAAACTAAAAATTCATATTACATGGTTCATCATTCTCCCAGTAGAAAAAAACTAGTCTAACATGTTATGAATAAGAAACAAAAGATATAATGAGGAATCGACATTACCCGATTAATCTTAATTTGAATCTTCGTGTTCTCATAGTCGATATTCACGTTCTTGCCTCATTTTCTCCTCCAAAAGCTCTTAAAAATATGTTATAATGAGTCTCGACGGTTCTAGGGCTTTAAAAGACGCCCCAAAATTCATTTCTATAAGAGTTTTATTGAAATAATGAAACTAAATTTTTTCCTCCGTAATTGTACTAAGTGACTATATAGTACATTTCCATGCGATTGCATGTTCATTTAAATTCTCTCTAAAATTCTCTAAAGCACTACATGCGACCGCATGTAAGATGAACTATGTGACTGCATAATTCAAATAAACTTCCATTCTTTGAATTTTGGTTCTCGGACTCCTTTTCTCTTGTTTCTTGATCTATTTTCTCACTTTTTCTTCTTCCAACACTTCATTCCTTTGCTTTATTGGTTTTTGATTACTTCACATCTTTGTTTCTTCTCCAGGATCATATTTCAGCTACTTGCACTTTGGTCCCTAAACTTTTGTTTTCTTCCATTTTAGTCATTGTCGCTCATTTTTCCTAAATTCCACCATGTACATCAATGTTATCCTACAAAACAGAATTAAGCCATATTTCGATACAGTGACCAAGAATTATCCATATTTTGTGGCTTAAATAAGTGTGTAAAACACACTTATCAAATCATCCAAACTTGAACGTTCTCAAACAAATTGTAACTTAACTCTAAGCAAAATATGAATTGACAACCTGTTGTGTCTCAGAATTGAAATTTAGCTATCAACAGAATGAATAGTTTCAACATTACAAAATCAAATCAACCTCTACCAGTTACATGCAAAACTTGATGTGTGTGGGTGTAAACTCATGTAAACATATCAGACTCATGATTGGTTCAATTCTCGACCTATAGTAATCAAATATTTCCTTACTTTACTTCCCTCGAGAGATACACATTCTCCCAAACTTATTATTTTCACTCAATTTTCATAGGGTGCATCCTATGTTGAACTTATTTAATTTTACTCCTTACACTCTCTTAGTTTGAATAGATCTTACCATCACAAGTTCACATTTCAACAAGTCAAAATTCTCCTCTATTTTTGACTGCCTCAATATTTAAAACTAAACTAAGCTACTTGCCTCGTATCAAAGGTATAGTTCTATCAACCAAACGTCTTGGGGCTTAATCAATGTAATTTTGTTTTTTCCTTTTTTTTTCTACACTATTATTGTTTTTTTTTCAAATACCTTCTCATTTACTTTCATATAACCCATGTAGCAAGTTTTATGTAGATATCTTCAAAGTCAGATGACTATAGGTCACCAGATTTTAAACCCTTGCAGACTTATTCGCTCGAGTTATACAGGCTTGAAAAGATGATTTTATTCACCCAAAGACTCATATTATGCCCCTTTTCTTTTAGACATTCAACATCTAAAACCAAACCCCTAACTGAAGACTTTCATCTTGTTTTTGTCTCATTGGTTTAGACAATCCATATAAGAAAAAGTTCATGCACGAAATCTCTACTCATCTCAATACTCCAATGTAACAACTCAACCACCTCCAAACTACTCTATAAATGGATTATGGATTAATACAATAGAGGTTATTTGAGTTTAACTTACTGTATTCAACTCTTCTCTAATTAATTAGTCAAATCACTCACTTAATATATAAAACATGAGTGTCGTGGACAAAGAATGTCAAGTTTCACATAAACAAGTATTGATTAATCTAATCATGCAATATTTTCACCATTCATAGCTAATACTTATTCCAATATTCAACATCATTGCCGACAAGATCATCAAACTCACACAAGCACACAAAACAATAAACAAATATTAATAAGTAAAAACTAATATCTTTTCAATACACGAACAATCATATAAAAAGCAATAAATTTCATAAAAATATTAATGAATAACCATGATGCCATGAAAGTTCTTGTATTCTTCTGCCACCCCCAAACTTATACAACATATTATCCTTAGTGTGTAGCAAATTTAGTGAAATGCAGAAGCTTACGACAAACACAAAATTAGGTACCAAAATAAAGGTAATACATACTCCTCCGATCAATGTAGATGTGAAGATGATGGAGGAAAAGTAGTGTGGACCATGCATAGACCCTTTGTCACGTGTAAAGGCGACGGATGACTCAATATTATTAAAAATTATGAAAAACATGAAAAATTCCTAATCTAATGCATAAAATGGAATAAATAAAAGGGAAGAAGCGTTGGATTGCCTCCCAACAAGCGATTGTTTATATTCCGTAGCTCGACTTTATAGAGGTTGATTCATGATGGTTCAAGTCGAAAAATTTCACCATTGTACTCCTTGTAATTTCCAACTTTGCATCGTCTTTTAACACTCCGAACTTTGAATTATCCATTCTTGTCTCTACCAAGAATTCCTCCAAATTTCGATTTTCTCTTCTGAAAATTTTGTTGAATGGATAGTTCATCTTCATCAATACAATTATACTCGTCGAGGGATGATGGTTGTTTGGATAGATTATATAATTTAAAAACTTCATGTTCCTTATTTACCTTCAAGATTAGCTCACCTTTCTCCATATCAATCAAAGTTCGACATGTTGCTTAAAATAGCCTCCCCATGATTATTGGAATATCCATGTCTGCTTCTATATCTAGAACAACGAAGTTTGCCTAAAAATATTAATTTATCAGTTTTGATGAGTATATCCTCAACTTCGCAACTTGGATATGTGATGTTTCTATTAGCTAGCTGCAATGACATCGTTGTTTCTTTCACTTGTATAAAATAAAATATTAAAAGTACCAGCTTCTCCAATTGAAATAGATAAAGTGAAACTCACTGGATCCTTGAGCTTGGGAGAAAACTTTTTGTAATCTTGCAATGCTTTCCTCTGTTAGTGCACAGTTTCAAATTCTAGAATTTTTTTTCTTTGATATCATGTCTTTCAAAAATCTTGTATACCTTGGAATCTATCGTATTGAGTTTGTGAACGGGATATTGATGTAAAGTTTCTTTAATACATCCAAAAACTTCTCAAACTGTTGGTCTAACTTGTGTCTCTTCAACCTTTATGGGAATAGAATAAGATGCTCGTAAGGATTGATAGAAATATTTACCTTAACTCGTGGTGTATCTGATATCTCTTTAGTAGGTACCTCTATCGTCTGTTCCACTCACTCTTCATCTGAAAAAGGTACTGTTTCCTTAGTCACAACTAGCCTCTTGATATGTATTTTCGGTAATTGCACCCCACTCGTAGTGGTGATTGTTTTCACTGATGGATCCTCAATTATTTCATTTCCCAAAATACTCATGGCTATTACATGCTTTTTGAGATTAGTCTTTAGGCAGGGTGCCTCGTACTCTGCGTGTCATAGAATGTGCATATGTCCAACTTGAGTCTCCATGTATTGATTTGTTTTTCCATAAATTTCCTGAACATCTCTTCCAGTTGAAATTTCTTCTCTTGCTACTGAAACCGATCATGCTGTCTATTCTGATTTTGATTAGCCTAAGAAAAATTTGAATGTTTCCTCCAACTTGGGTTGTAAGTATCTGAATGTGGATTATTTTGTTGATTAGTCCCCATTGTACAAAATCCACTTGTTCCATACCTTGTGCAAGGATAGAGCAATCTACTGTATTATGATATGCCCCATACTCTTCATAACATCGCTTCTTAGCTTGTCATCAATGGCTATCTGTGATATACTTTCCACTTTATGAAATAATGAATTTATTTTCACAGATAAAGTTGTATGCACCCAACGCTTCTTTTGAATAACTCGCTCAGAAGCTCACATGGTTGAAGTTATAGCTATTGTCTCGAATAACTTCAAAGCTTCGTCAATTATCTTTGTAGATAAGAAGTTGTTAGACGAAGAATCCACCATATTTTTGAACGATGGAAACAATCCCACATAAAAATATTGGACTTGGAGTCCTTTACTAATACGTGATGAAGACACCTCAGAAGCATGTTCTTGAACTTGTTCTAAACTTCATCAAAAGATTCTAATTCACTTTGAGAGAAGATAGATATGTCATGCTTCAACTTTGTTATCTTGGCCGATGGGAAGAATTTTGTGCAGAATTTTTGTGCTAGATCATTCTATATGCTGATACTGGAGATGGTTTGAGAATCTAACCACTCAAGTGCTTTATCACGCAAAGAGTGTGGAAACAACCTCAGTCTAATAGCATCGTCTAAAATATCGTGATATCGAAAATGTTGACACATCTACAAGAATCGAGAGACGTGTGTATGTGGATTTTATTCAACTTTGTCATAAAACTGATGTCCATTCTGGAATAGATGTATAACGTTAGTCTTCAGTTGGAAATTAGGCTGCCCAAACGGAGGGTATACAATGTTGGATTGACTCTGAATGATTTGTGGTATTATGAAATCCACAACAAGCATATTTCCCTCATCAACAACTTCCTCTTCATTGACCTGAACTACTTGATTGTTTTGCTGGTTTGTCATTTGTACTTGTTGGTTTTGGTCTTTTTGTTGTGCTGCTCTTACCTCTCTTTGCCTACGATGAAATGTACGTTCGATTTCCAGATCAGCTGGAAGCATTTCACCGTCTATCGATCTTCGCATACAAGAGCTACAAGAAAGACAATAGTAGCACTTATATAACTAAGTGAAACGAAATAAATAAAAAAATGTTCAAATTAGTGCCAAGGTAAATAAAATCAAACTAAACTCAATCCCCGACAACGGCGCCAAAACTTGTTCACAAAAATATATTTTAAATTAAAATCACTGCAAGTGTACGGTTTCTTTACAATAATAAAGTGTATTTTGCATTTAAGTACCGTCCCACAGAGATTGATTAGTTCAATTTTAATATGATGTATTTGTTTGTGGCAAAATTATGAATAAATTAATCTACTTATGGAATTATGAGTAAATTAACTAAACTAAATGTAAATTATTCTAAATGTGGATTAATGTGTTCAATAAATAACAAACGTGATAAGATCTCGAATTCCCATGCAATAATCAGTTTTAACCCTAGTTTTATACATTGACAACACAATTGAATTTTGACGAATCAATATTCCTATTTTATTTAACAATCTCTCTCGGGTAATGTTAAACATACTTTTATATATGACCCAACTATATTTCTATGATGGATGTGAACGTATAAAAGTGTATGAATTTTTATGAACACTTCAAAAAATTCACATGGAGTATAGCAGTATATTTCTATCCCCTATCGGATCCTATGCCAATTTATATATGTCGAACATATTTTCCTTCTTTCAAATGCATAAAATAGGCTACCAAATTCACATAGCTACCGTGCACAATAATTGTGGAGAAAATAAAATCATATAAATAATTTCAATATTCAAAAACATATTTTTAATGTCAAATATATAAAACTAAAAATTAAAAACTCATATTACATGGTTCATCGTTCTCCTAATACAAAGAAAACTAGCTTAACATGTTATGAATAAGAAAATAAAAGATTAATGAAGAATCGACATCACCCGATTAATCATGAATTGAATCTTCGTGTTCTTGGAGTCGATCTTCACGTGCTTGTCTTATTTTCTCCTCCAAAAGCTCTAAAAATATGTTATAATGCAACTCGACGCCTCTAGGATATTAAAAGAAGCCCCAAGATTTTTTCCATAAGAGTTTTATTGAAATAAGGAAACTAGATTTTTTTTACAGAGTCGACCGCATAGTTCATTTAATTTCTCCCTAAAATTCACTGAAGCACTACATGCGACCGCATGTTGATGAACTATGTGACTGCATATAAGATGAACTATGCGACTACATAGTTCAAGCGAACTTCCACTCTTCGCATTTTGGTTTTTGAACTCTGTTTTCTCATTTCTTGATCACTTTTCTCACTTTTTCTTCTTCCAACGCCTCATTCCTTTGCTTTATTGGTTTTTAACTCCTTCACATATTTGTTCTTCTCCAGGGTCATCTTTCGATTATTTTCACTTTGGTCCTTGAACTTGGTTTTTCTTCTATTTTGGTCATTTTTCGCTCATTTTTCTTAAACTCTACCATGTACATCAATGTTATCCTACAAAATACAATTTATATAGAATTAAGCCATATTTGATATAGTGACCAATAATTGTCCATATTTTGTGGTTTAAATAAGTGTGTAAAAATATACTTATCAATACTCCCTTATATGTAAACTAAATATAGTTTTCAATAAATCGTTTGAAATTTGCATAATTCCTTATAAATGGATGGTAATGAAATTTGAACCTCGATATTTTGAATGACTTTAGTATGTATTAAATATCTTATTTAAAAGTTTAAACTTTTAGAGTAATGAGTATACATTTAAATTTGTCTTAGATTATTAAATTCACGTTTGATTAAATTTAAAATTTATTCTTATTTTTTTTTTTTTTTGTGAATTTTGATGAAATTGTGTAAAACTAATGAGTCCTATGAAATGTGATTAAAAATGAATTCGAAGAAAAATGAGTTTTAGAAAATGGAGGCAAAGAGAGGGTTTATCGAGGTTAACACTGGGTGATAATTGATATGCTTACATTCTCAAATTAATTTTAAATCTTGATCAACTTTCTAGCAATCAAGATATGATAATTGTCACCAATTTTGAATAATGCTACTTGTTTATTAATATCTCCTTATCTCAATACCTTAAAAGACTACCTATAGTTATTGTCCGAAGTTGAGTTCCCCCTTTTCACAATTGATTTTTTAGAACTGGTTTGACAATTTTGATGGACCGATTGTTAATGTTCATGATTATCTCCCTATTTTCTACCTTACCTTAAAAGAGTAAAACTCAGATTTACTGTTTATTCTTGTCACACGAGTTTTTACACTTGCCCTGTTTCTATCTG
>CAIGRL010250092.1:0-10403 GCA_903798325.1 Fraxinus xanthoxyloides
ACAACCGTGCATCGCACGGCTTAAGACTAGTATAATACAAAATAATATAATAGAAAACATTATTGGACTTGGACACCCGTTTAATGCTGCGCTCTTTCTGGTTAAATCCATCGAATAGTAATTGATTATGATAATCTGTTTCTTAATCACAGAATCATCTGTTTGAATGACAGACATGTGGAAATGGCTTTACATTGAATTACTTGCGGATGATCAACGTTGTTGAGTGAATATTCCAAAGGTTTAAAAACGAACTTTAGTTGTTTCACCTTAGTCATTGAGCTATTTTTGAATAATCACTCGCGTCTTATGTTAGTCAACAATACTTACACAGTATCAGCTTTCGACCCCAAGAAATCGAGGAGAATTGTGTCATCTGACTTCGACTATAAATATAAAATTATATTAGTGGTTTTTACCAAATAAATAGAGGAAGACTTCCTATGTTGAAGACTAATTCTGCTAATAAGGCTTCATTGCTATGGCATCCCACAAGACAAATAGCAGTAGTATTTTCATTCATCTCTTCATTTTAGCTTGCCTTACCATGACCATCCCTGCTACTACTACTAGTCCAGATGTAACTCTCTCTCTCTCTCTCTCTCTCTCTCTCTCTCTCTCTCTCTCTCTCTCTCTCTCTCTCTCTCTCTCTCTCTCTCTCTCTCTCTCTCTCTCTCTCTCTCTCTCTCTCTCTCTCTCTCTCTCTCTCTCTCTCTCTCTCTCTCTCTCTCTCTCTCTCTCTCTCTCTCTCTCTCTCTCTCTCTCTCTCTCTCTCTCTCTCTCTCTCTCTCTCTCTCTCTCTCTCTCTCTCTCTCTCTCTCTCTCTCTCTCTCTCTCTCTCTCTCTCTCTCTCTCTCTCTCTCTCTCTCTCTCTCTCTNCTCTCTCTCTCTCTCTATTTGCATACTGACTTGGGTACTTTTATGGCGATTGATTCCAGTTGCATAAAAGGAGATATCATTTGAATGCGTATAACCGTAGATATGAAGAAGGAGAGACGAAGATTAGCCCTTCGACTCTTTCTAATCTACGTCTCAAATTTGAATCAAATTCTGGGAAAGATACAAGGGAAACAACAGTAACACCAGCAATATTCAATGGAACACTTTATTTTCCAAGCTGGGATGGATATCTCTATTCAATTAAAGTTTATGACGGTTCTGTTATTTGGAAAAAGAATCTGGATGAACTTACGTGCAGCCACAAGTCCGATACATTGAGGCACGTTCTTAATACGAACTTGACTGTATCTTTAGCAACTCCAACAGTTGTGGGTGATATACTAATTGTTGGATCATATGGACCAGCTTTCGTTTTTGCTGTCAAACGAGCAACGGGCGATCTCATCTGGTCTACACAGCTCGATAGCCATCCTGCCAGTGTTATCGCGATGTCTGGTACATATTACAATGGGTAAGTTTCGCTACCCTTTTACTTTTAGTCCGCTTTATCAACACAAGTGTACATCAGGTTCATCCTTCGCAGAGCATTTTATGTTGGAACATCTTCACTTGAAGAAGGCTTAAATGTCGAGAATTGCTGCACATTTCGGGGTAGCTTTGCCAAATTAGATGTTTGTACAGGTAAGGTTTTGTGGAAGACCATGATGTTGCCCGACAACCAAAACAAGACCGGAGAATATGCAGGAGCCGCCTTGTGGGGAAGCAGCCCTCCAATTGATCCTCGAAGAAACCTAGTTTACATTGCCACTGGAAATCTATACTCAGCACCTCGACACATTTTAGAATGCCAAGAAAGACGGAACAATTCGACTTCACCTTGGAAATGTCCATGTGAATGCGTTGAGCCTGATAATTACTCGGAATCGATATTAGCCCTCGATATGGACACTGGAGAGATCAAGTGGTGGAGACATGAGATTGGGGGTTATGAGGAGTATTTCCTTGCATGGATAAATTCTTTAAACCCCAAATGCCCAACTAATGATTTTGGTGAGGTGCCAATGATGCAAGGTATACATGTTAATGGAACCATACAAGATATTGTTTTGGCAAGACAACAAAATGGGCTTAAGTGGATTTTGCATCGTAACAATGGAGCGATGGTCCGGTATACTGTTAATCAACCCCTTGAGAAGTAGGCCTTTTAAGCTACTTTTAAACACGACCAAACATGCTCACGTTTCAGACATGTAATCCCGTATTGAGTAAAGAACAAAAGTTGACTTGTTTATGTACTACTCTTGATGTACAACCCACTATTGCTGTAAAGCGTGCATCTTCTCTATTAGATGAAGTAGCCAGCTATTACTGAAAGTAGATGTGATAAGTGATACAGATGAAACAGAGCGAAATCGTCCAAAAGGTACAAAAGACAAAGCATGTCCAGCTTACAATGTTGACAAACAGGAAAACAAAGAATGAAGTATAAAGCACACAAAGTTATATTAGATTAATCAGAAGTGGACAGAATTCGAGAATTTATACATTACCTCATCAACCCACGACAACATACAAAGATTTATGGTAACAAACAAATATGATTTGCTAAGTTTATTATCATCTTTTACAGCAGAGGAGACCCTGCACAAAAACTAAATAACGGTGCAGCTACATGGTCACACGATATCTCCAAAATATTACAAAGCAGTCACACTCATCTCCTCCACCCTTGTTGAAGCACCTTATCTGTAAACAATGCATAGAAATGTAGTGTCGTTCAGACTGCAGAAAATTCAAGAAGTAGAAAACTTTCTCTAAATCAACCAAAATACCAGGTGATTTAGATACCATACAACAATAATATACTATACGAGTATAAATTAAATTGATATATTCATCAACATTTTTGGAAAGGAAGTTCTGAGTTATTCCATTTACTATCAAGCTAAAGAGACACGGTACGAAATAAAAGAACAAAAAGAAGACCACGGAATTGTCCTGTGTCACGAAATTGAAATTATCCACATTAATAGTCCCTTCTTGATGCAACTGGACCACCACAACATTAAATGGATTATAAACCTTTCTAATACGTCTATAACAAAAAATGGTCAATTGAACAGAGAAGACGAGTCCCTAAAAAGAAAGAGTTGACTAGTTAGAAATAAGTGCAATAGACAAAATTTCACAAGATAATAAAATTCCTCCTCTTACCATCTCTAGAGGACACCAGTGATCTGTTTTTCTTGCTCCCTCCTTTGCCCCTAGCTTGAACTGGCTTCTGCATCCGAGGTGACAATGAACTCAATTTGCCATTGGCTGGGGCTGGGGCTGGTAGAGAATGTCGACGCTCAAAACCATTTTCAGCCACATCTTCAATATTAGAAGATCCTTGAGCTCTAAGCTTTGCTTTTGCAGATTCAGTTGCCGCCATATAACTTGGCAAGCTTAGTGAAGCATTCTCAGGATACTCCTGCTTTGCTGGAAGAGATTTCCTCCTCCCAATTTTCACCTTCTCTTTGCTATTATGTTCTTCCTTAGGGCTCAAATCGTCATAGACAGCTGGAAGTGTCTCCATATTCCCACAAATTTCCGAGGAATGTAACTCAACTGCAGGATGATCATCATGTGTTGCATCAACTGGCTCGTCCACTGTCAATGGCTTAGAAGGAGCCTCTGTTAAAGCCGGTTTGTTGACATCAACATCCAAATCAACCAGCTTTGGAGGAGAGTTAACAATCTCCTGTTTAAAAACATTCGGAGCTGCAGAACTCGATACTTCTTTAGGACTCTGATGTTGCTTCTCAGTTTCCTTCTCAGAAGCCACTGCTATCGATGCAGAAACCTTTCTCAGATTGCGTTTGACCCTCTCAAGTTCATTGTGTGCCTGTTCTTGCATTGACTCTGTTTGATGACTTGTGACTTTCCTAGGGTTGGTTTTCGGCTTAACTTGTTCTAAAGAAGCTAAAGCATGATTGCCACCATTGGTGGCGGCAACAATATTTCTTATACTCATTTTCGATTCTCCAGCTTCAGTCTCCACAATAAGCGTGCCAGACTTCTTTCGTTGAGATTTTGCATCAGCAGTTTTCCTTATCCGTGTCCATGGTTCCCAGAAGTGGGAGAATGACCAACGCTCAAGCCAGTTCCAAGCTGAATTTGGTTCAGCCACATCATACTGAAGGATCAAGGGCATGGCAGACGGCAAGGAGGCAAAAAGCTAGAAGAAAAGAATGCCATTAAATCCTAATACATTTGAGTTGAAAATTAATACAAAATCTGAATTTCTCTTATTTCAACACTATCAAAAGTTGTAGAATCTGAATGAAATTGATGAGCATCACTATTTTTGTGCAAGATCACAGAGGGTAGATTTTGGATGCTTCGTAATTTTCCCCTTCTGTGTAAGCTGGCAGGGCCAGGGGGTTGATTAGGTGTAAGTTAAACCGTAAATAGTTTCAAGAAAGGATACTTCAGTTTTGCTTTCTCTAGGCACAAGTAACACAAATAGCTGGACCGAAGAAAATACAGCATTGAAAAATACTTCTGCAATTAGAATTGAACCAAACACACATCTAAATAAAAAAATCGGCAATACATTCATTCACTTCCAAAATAATTTGTCGAATAAGTCATCACAGATTGGGATCTTCAAAAGGCAGTACCAAAGTGGAGCTCATTCATATAATGGGTTTATGATAGCTACACTGAATAAAATCTAGCCAGCCCTGACAGGGTGATGAGAGAGGAAAAGGGTAATATTTCTTTCTTTACATTACGTTCATTGAAAAGAGAGACACTTTTAGCTCTTCAAGTCGATAAAGAAAATAAAATGTACCTTGCAGACAAATGCATTTGTCACTAGCTTCTCTGATCCAAGAGATGAATTTCTTCCAAATACATCTGCCTTTTTAGCATCCTGATGAAGTATAAAATCATGCGTGTTTGCTAAGTAGCACAAAGACATCACAATTTTGATAAACAAATCCAAGGTAAAAAGGAAATTTAATGCCGATAGATGATATAGCTTCTCTACATCTTATCGTCCAAATCCAATTTTCTGCTCAATCAACATACTAGTAGCCTGAGTAAAATGAGAAAAAGTAAAACCAGATATAATGAAGTTATGTTGCTCAGTTACCTGAATCTCTCTTGCGGTGCACTTTACCATCACTTTATGTCTAGGATCTGCAAGTCTGACCCTTTGTCCACGAGACAAAGCCTGCAATTTAACAATTGATCGCATGCAACGGAAAGTGGCAAGTGCCTGCCTCCTAACCAAATGTCCGCGAATAAGAGCTTGTAGCCTTATTATACCCTTTAGTGCCCGAAAAGCCCGACGAGCCTGCGGATTTAGTTGATGTTGATGATTGAATCAAAACATTAACCACATAAAGTAAACAGAGTATACATGGAATTTCAAGGCTCATTTACAAGCATGGAAATTTGACCTAAAGCACCAAGGATCCAAAACAATCTCCCCTTCCATCAGTGATCTCAACACGTCAACACCAAACTCTCCCCTAAGCATGAAGTTCTCTCTTAGCCAAATGAGCAATCTTCGGACCAAAATCTCTTGAGGAAGAGCCTAAACCTCACAATGGGACTTAGCCCCTCAGGAACGGAATCTGGCTTCAGCAAACTGAACCCAACGCAAGGAGAATAGGAGGCCACCAACGGTGGATTGAAGCAAATCAGTCTTGTACTAAACCCAGGAAGACACAGCAGGACCAAACACCAAGAAGAGCAGGCACCAAATGCTTGAGGATAGACCCAGTCCATAACAAGAAAACAATAACTATATGCACAGGCACTGTGGTGAACCTTTTTTCTCTCATGATTGCAATGGTACTCATACAATAACAAGAAAACAATAACTACATGCACAGGCAATGTGGTGAACCTTCCTTCTCTCAGGGTTGCATACATGCAACTGTACTCATTCTTTTGTGCATTGTCAAATAGGAAAAGCAAATTATACATATAGCAAGAAGACATACGATGAAAAAATATATAAACACGTTTACTGAACTGACTGAAAATCCTGTAGGACCACTACACATTCATGGAGAACTTCTCCTAAGATGAAGGTTGTGAATGCAGTTTCTCCAAACCCAGGGAAAAAGATGCTAGGAAAAATTAATGAATGTGGACAAAAAAAATTCAGGTATTGCAGGTTAAAATGTAACGCAGTTTAGAAGTTAACAGCAGGTTCCATGTTTGACTAAACCATCTAGTTTTATTAAAAAGCGACCAAATTATTTGGACTCGCTGGGAGGAATGTGCTTAGATACTATTAGAGATATAACATCTCTGTCTAAAAATCATCATTATCGCTCGAGCGAGAAATATCATTTACAAAAGCATTACCATGTAGCCCCGAAAGGCTGCTTGTGCTTTTGTGGCCGCTTGCTCTTGTCTTCTTATTTCACCATCATCAGATGAATTTGGTCCCACAATACCTTGCAAATCCACACTTTGATCAATAGGCACTAAAGCAGCAGTATCACATGGCAAGCTGGCAGGTGTACCTTTATCATATTCCAGATTTTCTGCACCTCTATCCGTAGCCTGATATGGCAGATCTGAGACAAGCAATGGATTCACAGTGAGATCTCCCGTTGGTGCAGCAGTCCTTTTCTCAGCAGTAAAATTCTTCATATGGAATAATAGCTTGGATTAGCATCACATTATTGTGGAAAGACTAAAAATGTAATTGCCATAAAATACAAAATCGAAAAATCGCAGAACTTGTATCGAAGTAAAGCCTTCACAAGTTCAAGAGGTGGGGAGGTAAATTGGTGAACTAATGAGAAGTGACATAGTATAAACTTCAGCATGTTACAAAAGTTCCTTTATCCATCTCCACACTCTTCTAGTTACAAGAAGCATCCCTAAAAATTCCAATGACCAAAAGAAACTAGGACTAGAAATAACGGTTCTGTAACTGGAAAGACCCAAAACTGAGCCTTTCAGAAACCAGACGAAACCTCGAAATAATCTCGGTGATGAATTCTAGTCTCGCACTGTATAAGAAATACTGATGATCAAATGTATAATTTAGAAAGGGTGAAATGTCTAGAAGAATTGTAAACTATAAATAGCCCAAACAGAAAGAATGCAAATGAAGCAGCAGAATGAAAAACCAGGATATTGCACAAGAAATAAGCAATTGAAGATAAACTAATATCTGTGTCAAACACAAAACTGGGCCAGTGAAATTTATCTCATTCGTCAGATTTCAAGAGTCTCGTAATTCACATTTAAAATAATTATGAGGAATGTGATATTTGAACAGTATAAACCACAATGGATTCCAGAATCACCTTTATAGTAGATTAATAATCTCAAAACAGCACAAGTCATAAGAGCCCACATTGTATAACAGAAAATTCAAGCAACATTTGTTTTACCATGACCAATAGGCATTTTACAACAAAAGATTTATTTGTAAAATGGGGAACTGATATCAGACACAAGGTTTCTCTCAAAGCAACTGGGAAGAGAATCATAAAACTATACACAAAATAAAGCCCATGTGTTTGGTCCGAATTAAAATCTAATTTTAATCCAAGTCAAAGTAAAACAATCAATATTAGCCACATTGGGTCCACAACTTTTCAACCACACATTTCAAAAACTTCTATCACAATCTACTAAAAGTCTAATTTTAATCCCCACCAAACACCCTAAAAATAAAATAAAAGACTAGCCAACAACATTCTTACTTTAGATAAACTAGACTTGGAAGACTTTTTTCCAAAGAGTACAGCCTTGATCCACTTTCCAGGAGATTTCCCCATCGCTACAGGCCACCACAAGAAACAGCCGTCTCTCAATTCAAACCCTGCACTATTTTCAAAAGATTAAGCCTTTAAATACACGGTTGCAAATTACAACATTACACTGTATTGTGTATTATAAAATCACGCATACACAAGAGCAAAGGCAAAACAGTATAATTCACAAGTCTGATTTTTATTTGCCCGTCATAAATCACTTTGTCTAGAAAAGACTACTAGATAACATAAAACAAATAAAGTACAGGACTAAAGAGCAAAAAGGTATAAAACACTCAAAAGATGTTCACAGCTTATGATGCAAATTAGTTATCTTCTCTGACTTAACTTACAATTAGCTAATTTAATCGTGCACATAAAGTATATAAGAAAAAAAAAATGTGTTTTATGCATAACCCCAAGAAAATTATTTTGGCGTCAGCATGCGTTCAAACTTCAAAGAAAATTATCGTAGTAGGGAGATGTTAAAACTAAAATAAAAAACAGAGAGAATGATGAAGTCCAATTTTCTTATATTATTATTTTGACAGACAACTATACTTATCTAAAAACAGCACATGGACAAAATTAAAACACAATTTTGAGTTCCATTTAATGCATTCATTACTTGAAAAAGTAACAATTCATTACATTTTTACATGGCAAGAAATTAAAAACATAATTATAATTATAACTGGCCAAAATTAAATTTTATTTCCAGTGAACTACAAAAGCACAAACATAAGTACCGACACAAGATCTGCCCTAAACACATGAGAATGAGTAGAAGCCCAATATATGTGCAATTGAAGAAAAACAGAAGCAAAAGAAGTGAGATTTTGGGTAATGTGGCTTAGATCTGTGATTTCTACACCTGGTAAACAAGGTTCAATTCAAATTAAGATCCCACAGCAAAGCAATTTTTCTGCAAGCACGCAAATTTCGGAAAAGGGAAGATTTAGACGAATGAGTCACCAATTGGAAACCCAGTTATAGATAGAAATTTCAGTTGAAAGCTTGATTGAAATGGAAGTAAAAAGATAGGAATTTCAGTTGAATGCTTGATTGAAATGGAAGTAAAAACATAAAGTGATAGATAGAGAAAGCAAATAAGTATCGGAGGCCCCTACCTTGAAGTACTTTGATGCACTCATGGTAAGGAAAATGGACCCCTTCTCACTCACTCCACCGCTCTGGTTTCTGCATTCTCTCTCTAATTTGAGTGTGACACACGGAGACGGAGATGAAGATGTAAATACGTACATATCACGTATGAAATAATTTAATCAATCGTCATTAAACATTATTATTACTCATTTTTAAATAGTCATTCGATGCGTATTACTTATTCATCGAAATTTAAAAGATCACCCGCTACTCACTCAAAATTGAACAAAGTTACTAATTGGTCACTGGATTTTTCTATAAATTATTACGTGTTCATCAAAATTTTAAAAATTATTCGTTGCTGAACAAAGCGAACTGTACTATAGATAACACTGATTGAAATGATATGGGTAATTGATGGATAATTTTATTTAATTTTGGCTGAGCAACAAGTAATATTTTAAATTTCGGTGAAAAAATTATAACTTATAATAAAGTTTAGTGACGAAAGAGTATCATTTTGAATTTCGGTAAGCAAGTAATAATTTATACAAAATTTAGTGATCATTGATTAAATTAACTCACATATTTAGCCCATGTAAATCAAAATTTTCAAAAAATTTAATAAAAATTGATGAAATAATTTTTGCTTAAAATTAATAGTTAAACTTTGAATTGAATTACAATCCACTTCTTTTAATGAAACCAAACAAGGACAATGGCTCAGTGCGTGGGCTGATTTTGTGCAGTATTTGTGAATTTAGGAACCCAAAATGTGCCACTTTTGCCTCTGCTAGCGAATAGCAATGCTGAGTTCCATTGAACATCGACTCGATCATCAAATTTTTAAGTCGACAAGTCATTAAGTCGTCAAATTTCCAAATAGTTCATATTTTCAAGATACTGCTGAATTGCTCACCCGGTCTACAAATTAANATGTAAATCAAAATTTTCAAAAAAATTAATAAAAATTGATGAAATAATTTTTGCTTAAAATTAATAGTTAAACTTTGAATTGAATTACAATCCGCTTCTTTTAATGAAACCAAACAAGGACAATGGCTCAGTGCGTGGGCTGATTTTGTGCAGTATTTGTGAATTTAGGAACCCAAAATGTGCCACTTTTGCCTCTGCTAGCGAATAGCAATGCTGAGTTCCATTGAACATCGACTCGATCATCAAATTTTTAAGTCGACAAGTCATTAAGTCGTCAAATTTCCAAATAGTTCATATTTTCAAGATACTGCTGAATTGCTCACCCGGTCTACAAATTAAGCCCGTATTCAATCAGAGTAAACATGCCGAAATAAAATAAAATAAAATAAAATAAATAAATAAATGACATGCACGTTAAATAAATTTTTACATTCTCTAATAATCAAATGCGACATGGAGTAAAAAGTTGGGATGGTAGTTGAAATATCAGCATCTGTCTCTGCACGCACAGTTACAGTGTAATAAGTTGGACATCATTCATTCTTATGTCCAATTGTCCCTTGATGGAACCACCCATACCTGTACAACAATCCCAATATATATATATATATATATATATATATCTAATCTAACTGTATATAAAAGAATGAGTATTTCGTACTGTTCACAAGCCATTGACTC
>CAIGRL010250093.1:0-10169 GCA_903798325.1 Fraxinus xanthoxyloides
GCAAGGCAACAAAAATAATTCATGGTCTCGACAAGGCAATAACAACAATCATTATGCCGAAAATGCAACATTTCAATAACAACATTCATTATGTCGATAAGGCCACATTTCAATAACAACAATCATTATGCCGACAATGCCACATTTCAACAAAACAACTTAGATAGGTAGGCGAAATCATTCAATTCAATATTTTGTTGGCAAGACAATAAGTAGAAAGATGAGCAAGTTGACTTACCAGGGTGTATTCAAGCTTTTGCTTTGCTTTGTGTCTTTGAATTAATCTTATTGACACTTGACAAAATCCGCTGTTGACAATGAAGAAGAATTCCAAAAATAAGTTTGAACAAAATATTTTAAAAGGAAAGTAACTTCTATAAATTAAACATTAAATTCATTAATGTTGGACATTGTCTATTCAACTGGCTGACTGCTGTCGCTGCGGCTGAAAATGGTTTCGCCCTCCCGCCCTCCGACTCCTCCGAATTGCACTAAAATCAAAGAATGGAAATTGGAATGGACTGATTCCATTCTTCTTCAGATTTTTTTTTCTACACGGGCTGGGCCAGCTGCCTTAGTGGGCTAAACAGAAAAAAAAAAAAAAACAACGGAGAAGTGGATCTGGGCTTGGGCGAGCACGGGCTGTAGCCCGGGCCTATATTCGCTCCTGGCTATAGCCACTACTTTCTCCACTGTGCGCGCATTTGACTCTGTGATTGCGGCGTAGAGAGGAAGCTCTTCCGATTGGTACACATTTTTTTTTCCCGTTTCATTCTGTACTTGTATTTTTCCAGTTCAATTTTGTGTTTTGTTGTATACTGTATTAATTTATTGCTAGAGCGGAATTAATAAAATAACTGTTTGTTTAGTTAAATTCTTAGATGGATAACGGATTTGTTTCTGTGTTTTTTTTTTTCACTCTTTTGTCTGGTGATAATTATGTAAATGAATCCAAGAGGCTGCCTTGCTTATTTTCTTTTCAATTTTTCAGGGTTAGTATCATTCCTTCTATGTATGCCGATCTGTTTATCGTTTCTTTTCTTTTCTTTTTGATTAGTTATATAACATTCCACCCTGATCTCACTGTTTAGTTGTTACTAATTCGCCTAAATTCGTGTCAACAGGTCTTTCTTGTGCTGTGCAATTTTATAAATTCATCATCTAATGGCTGGTAAAGATAAAGATGCCACTAGTTCCACTCTTTTTTATTCTTTATGGAGGAGGTGTGTGCGTATTTGCATAAACAATGTGGGTATTCTTTTAAAATAATATGATTTGGTTATGCAGGGGGAAAAAAGAAGGAAGTGAAGAAAGAGACTGGTCTAGGTCTCTCAGTCAAGAAAGATGACAACTTTGGAGAGTGGTATTCTGAGGTCGCCTTCTTTCTATTTCTGGCTGCTTTTTTGAATGTTGTCGTATGTTGAGCTTGCATGTATATTTGTTGTGTTTACTACTGGCTACTTATTTTTATGATGTATGTGCTTCCATGAATTTTTATTCACTCATTTTCTTTTTAATACGATATTTAGTCCTTGCAAACCTATCTGTGATTTAAATTGACTCCCAATTCCTGTTTCAGTCTCATAAGTTTAGACCTGGAATTCTTTCGATCTAGCAGCCTTGATCACATTTTCTCACCTTTACTATATAGGTTGTCGTTAATGGTGAGATGATTGAGTACTATGACATATCTGGTTGTTACATTTTGCGGCCATGGGCGATGTCCATTTGGGAGATCTTGCAAGTAAGTTTTCATTACATGTGAAACTCTACTCTCTACTGGTAGTATGTTACTTGATGTAATTGCATTTAATTTTGATTTATTTGATCCTTTTAGTAAATTCAATAGTGCACTGAATAGAGTGGTGATTTTTTTTTTAACATTATAGACCCCAAGTTCAATGAGGAAAGGACTTGGTTTATTGTTGTTGTGTTTTAGTAGTAGTAGTAGTAGTAGATACTTGCATTATATGTGTGAAACCGGCAGTCGTGTATTATTTTACAATAAGATATACTTTAGCTGTGATTTCCAAATATATGAGGTGCACATTACAAGTAACAATGCTTTGCATTTTCCTATTTTCAAACCTAAGTTATTAGCTGCAATATCATGAGGAAAAAAATGGATCATTGTTGGGCACGGAATGTTGTAATGTTTTGTCCTATAATTTTTCCTTGCTTGATAATTATTTTGCCTGTTTGATAATCTTAACCTTTCTTATTCTTATCTCATTTGTTGATTCTAAATACGTCCGTTGAACCCGTTTCCTATGTCTATGTAAATGTGCAGACCTTCTTTGATGCTGAAATTAAGAAAATGAAAATCAAAAACTGCTACTTCCCCCTTTTTGTGTCCCCTGGCGTTCTACAAAAGGAGAAGGATCATATAGAGGGGTTTGCTCCTGAGGTGAGATTACTTTACTCTTGGCTCTAGTGTGTTACACCATCTTTATCTGTAGTTTGGAGCATAATTAAGTATCTTTTGGAAGTTTGTGGATTATTTTCTAGAAAGTCTGAGATTTTCTGGTGATAACTGTAACTCTTGGTTTGGCCTAGTTTCCTTTCTGTGTCGATAGCAAACAGGCAGCTCATGATCAGTGACTATCAAGTTTGATGGAACCTTCTATTTTCCTTCCTGTACATGGATCATTTTTCATCACTTTGATTCATTAACTTAAAATTAATATTTACTGAAAAATATAGCGATATCGAGTTTCTACATTAACTCCTATAATAAGCCCACCATTAGAAATGCAATCTCAACCACTAGAAATGAGAACTCCATCATTCCTTGGTTATAACTATGATCTTGAACTGTTTACAGGTTGCATGGGTTACAAAGTCAGGAGAATCTGAGCTGGAAGTGCCCATTGCCATTCGGCCAACTAGCGAAACTGTTATGTATCCTTATTTTTCTAAGTGGATTAGGGGACACCGTGATTTACCTCTGAGACTTAACCAGTGGTGCAATGTTGTAAGATGGGAGTTTAGCAATCCTACTCCATTTATCAGGTGCTTTTCATGGAGCTTGTCTTTTAGTTAGTTTTATGCTTTCTTGGCAGGACAGGTTCAGTAGTCTTGCTGTGAGGATACAGCTTTTATTTCACGAGGCACAGTATTTGTATTAGATATATACTTAAAACGAATTGATTTGTTATCCCCAGATTATCCATTTTTTTGTTACTTTAAAAATTGAACAGTTATATCTCGTGACAAGGAGAATAAATGAAAACTGTCAATAATCAGGTTTTGTCGTCTATTAATTGGTAATATCATCTTTATGATTTTGCAGGAGTAGAGAGTTTCTTTGGCAAGAAGGGCATACTGCTTTTGCAACTAAGGAGGAGGCAGATACCGAGGTACTTCCTGCTATATTATGGATTGCAATGCCAGGATTTACACTTGTTATGAAGATTCCGAACTTTTTACTTTTTGACTAAATCTTACTTGTAAAAGTGGATCCACAATCTGAACAATTTAAAGACTTGCTTTTTAATGACAAGAATTTCCAGCCTCTCTTTTTCTGTAAGCTTAGTACCTTTTTTCACTGCTATATCTGGTATCGTACTTTACTATTGCTTTACATTTTCTATGTTAGGTCATCTTCAATTTTCAAAGTACTGCTTTCTGGCTCATGGTTATTTTGTGTTAGCATCAGCTTTGACACTCCAAATATGTACATAGACAATAATTTTGTGGTTTCATTGGTCGAAGATTTTTTTGACTTGGAAACTTGTGAACAGCATTAGTTCTTGTTTCCGGATCAAGAATGCCTATCATGTTGCGGTGTTAAACTATTTTTTTGTGCTGGCTTCAAGAGAGTTTTTTGGTGATTACTATTACCCACTCCTATCCCGTTGCTGGCATTAAACTATTTTCTTGCCGTGTGTGTATCTTTGAGTCCATTAACTTGTATATTCTTTCTGACTAGCAAAACTTTTAGCAAATGTGGCATTGGTGTAAGAATGAAGTCAATGTTGATGGAGTTGGGTATGAATATCAGATTCAGATTCAGGCCTATGCCCAAGTTGACATTCATCAAAAATCTCCATTTTACTCTTTAAATGAAAGGAACCTTTTGCAATATCCTTATTTTGAGAATGGGGTGACTGACGTGGGTAGTTTAGTCTTAATAGAATATTCCAGGAAATGGCTCGAGGATTCCCATTATACCTACCTGGAAGCATTTTGATTTTTGAATTTGAAGAGCTGAAATTCTTATTCTCTACATGCAGTTTCGTGGATAATTGTTGGAAAAAATATATTTGATAATTTCTAATTTACTTTTTATGAGTAATATTTCAGTTTTGGTAGCATGGTCAGGATATTTAAACAGAATTAGTGGTTCATTGTTTTTGTTGAGCGGTTTTCTTATTGTATTTGTTTCAGGTCCTTGAGATTCTGGAATTGTATAGACGTATTTATGAAGAATTCTTGTCTGTACCTGTTATTAAGGGCAAGAAAAGCGAGCATGAGAAGTTTGCTGGTGGACTTTACACCACTACTGTTGAGGTGTTTAATAATGGCACTATCTTATTCAATTCTAATTATATCTAGTGAGTGGTCTCTTCTTGTGAAGGGAACTTTGTTACCAAATTTTTACATGACTTGTTGCATTGTTTGCCAGGCTTTTATTCCGAACACGGGGCGTGGTATTCAAGGTGCAACGTCACACTGTTTGGGCCAAAATTTTGCTAAAATGTTTGAGATCAATTTTGAAAATGATAAAGGAGAAAAGGCTATGGTCTGGCAGAATTCATGGGCTTATACTACCAGAACAGTAAGCAGGATATTCTTTCATTTTGTCTTTATACTTTTTCAAGGTTCTCGCGACAATCTTTTCAAAGGACAAACGCTTATCTAGTGTTTTCTTGAAAATCATTTAAGGTATGCTGTTCAAATCAGATAGACTAGTCTGCACTCTTATCATCTTATTATTATAAGTAGTGTGCGTATTCCTGTTTGAAGGTTTTCTGGCAAATGCGGTGGAAAGGATGCAACTTAAATTAGGATTTACCTCTTCATATCCCTTTCTTCCAACTTTTTCATAGAAAATATTAGTATTTAAATTTGAAAATGAAACAGGCCCTAAATCTCAAGTCTGGTTTTATTATCACAATTTTCTTTCTGCCACTGTGCTTATTGATATTTGTTTTTCCTTTTTGTTCTTTTAACTTTTGGCAGATAGGGGTAATGATAATGGTTCACGGGGATGATAAAGGCTTGGTGCTGCCTCCTAAAATAGCTTCTATCCAAGTAATCGTAATCCCTGTACCCTATAAGGATGCCAACACTCAAGGAATCTTTGATGCATGTGCAGCCACCGTAAAGACCTTGAATGAATCTGGCATTCGCGCCGAGGTGGATTCTCGAGATAACTACTCACCTGGATGGAAGTATTCAAATTGGGAAATGAAAGGTGTTCCTCTTAGGATTGAAATAGGCCCCAAGGACTTGGCTAATAATCAGGTATCAGAACTAAAATCTGCAAAATTTTTATATTTTCAGGATATAACACTGCATAAATTAATTTATACTAAGAAAAGGTATATTAAATGTACCCGTTTGGTGTCTTTATTCATTATTTCTGTCATTCTTGATCCTTACTTTGCTTCCTACTGAGTTTTTGCTTTTCTATCAGGTGCGTGCTGTCCGACGTGATAATTCATCCAAAGTCGATATTCCCATGGCTAATTTGGTTGAGCAAGTGAATGACTTGCTCAATAGCATCCAGAAAAGTCTCTTTGAAGTTGCTAAACAAAAAAGAGATGCCTGCATTCAAACTGTAAACACATGGGATGAATTTGCGGAAGCACTGAGCCAAAAGAAAATGATTCTGGCTCCATGGTGTGATGAGGAGGTATGATATCTATTTCTCCTCTTCACGTGGCTATCCTTTTGTACTCCTAGGATAGGACCCACTTTCTATGCATTGTAAATTTGATTTTTCTACAGGAATCATTCCACCCCACCCCTGAACACCGCAACTAGAATTAGTACTAGCAGAAGGGCAAGTAGAAAAGATAGTAGAGTAGGCAAATTGCCCAACTTTACTGGGATTGCCATCCTGAAATTTCAAATTTTGATGACAACTAGACATTTTTTGACTCCCTTGTCTATATGTACTTAAACCAATGAAAAACTCTACTGGCTAGGTCCTTGTAATGTAGTTTGCATGTTTGCTGGTTGGGCATTTCTAATTTATCAAAATTATCCTCGTGTAATTTTTGTTTTGCACTGTAGGAGGTGGAGAAGGATGTAAAAGCAAGGACAAAGGGCGAGATGGGTGCAGCCAAGTCCCTATGTTCTCCATTTGACCAGCCAGAACTCCCAGAAGGTATGATATAAGTTCAGTTTTTGAGAATTTTGTTGATACTAGTTCCCGGAACTTCTGATGTAGCTTGGTGGTGAATGAACATTCCCTCCAGTGGAACCCCAGTAGTAAACAAGTGGAAAAATGTGTTTATACAAGTCTGGTGTATGGGTCGTTAATTTACTAATTACTTGGTTGCGAATTACTGGGCATTATTTGACTAAATATTCCTTTTTATGCAGGGACGTTGTGCTTTGCCTCAGGAAAACCTGCCAGAAAGTGGACCTACTGGGGCCGGAGTTATTGAAGACTGGTTTTATTTATATATTTCCACCCCATACCTTGCTACAATTGATTAAATTTCTGAGATGATGTGAAACCTCCTCCTAAAATACGTAGTGTTTTAAGACTCAGAAATTTTATCATATACCTCATGGAATTGTAGTTCCATTTTTCCCTTCGTGTTTTGACTTGATAAAATGTGATTGTAATGGCTATGAATGCTTTGGTGCATTATGGTGATTTCTCCAGGCTATATGTTTGGTGCAAAGCCCTTGTTTGAGCCTCATTTTTTCCCCACTCATTTTCAATCATGTTTTCTCAATGAAAGAATTTTGCACATAAATCCATTATTTTTTACTTTTTAATTACACATTCTCCAAAAAAATCACTATTTTTCCACAACAAAATGGGGCTCAAACAATGGCATAATGATTTTGTAGTAGTAAAAAAGCAGCTCCTAAAATGATGTTCACACCAAGTCCTTTGACTGCGAGGGAGAACAAGCGTTGTGGTACCTTTGCATGGAGAAATATTAACCAATACCCATTGCATGTCTGTTTCTTGTACGTCTACACTTCATACATGACTACTTTTTAAATTTATCCATGTTACCTAATGGAAGGGCATATTGTTTTTATACCATGAGAGAAGCATCTGATCTCTGTAGTACAGACCACACGACCCTTCCAGCTCGGGGATTGAGCTTCACGGGTGTTCCTGGAAGAACTACAACTCTCCACCCAAGTTGCTGCTTGACCTTCATTACCATCACTAACAGAACATTTGCATAAAAAAAAAAAATAATAATTCAAAAATCAACAACAGAACGGGTTCAAGTGACACCCTTCAATAATAGCACATCGAAGATTTCAGTTTGGTGGTAACAGTAGCATTACATGAAGATAAATGAAAAGTGCCTCGAGTGCAAATAAAACAAGGCCTCATGAGCTAAAGCCTCGAGATACTGGACAAACAAACATAAGATGAAACATGTTGGAGCACAAAATTCATCAATGAATGCCAAAATGGGCCTCTACTTACGATGGAGAGGTATCAGGCATTCGATGCAGCATTCTATCGCCGCATCACACGATGGCGTTCTTGTTTCCGAAATCGCTGAAGCATGAACTCATCTGTTGCAGCTGGCCTTCGAGCTGCTCCATCAGTAACTGAATCAGAATGTTTAGATACTGGACCAATGTCGTCTACACCTTTATCTTTGTAAAGCTCGGGATGCTCTGCCAATATATAATTGTAGTTTACATCAAAAATATCAACAAATAAGTAATTATGCAAAACAAGGTGAACATTTCTTTTTAAGAAATAACAGGAGAAATTATTAAGTAGTGAATATGGTTGCAAGTAGGGATAGCAAGTCAGCAAATACACCAAAACCTACATCAAGCAGGAATGTCATCCCTATTATATACATATACACTAA
The DNA here is from genome assembly GCA_903798325.1 of Fraxinus xanthoxyloides. NCBI lineage: Eukaryota > Viridiplantae > Streptophyta > Magnoliopsida > Lamiales > Oleaceae > Fraxinus > Fraxinus xanthoxyloides. The sequence goes on from CAIGRL010250093.1 coordinate 8,037, forward strand.
GCACATATTTGGTTTTTGCTTAGGTATTTTTGACATGCTCGTTTTAGCTTAAAAGTTACAAGTTGCTTATATTTTTCTTGTAAAAAAACTGTTACTAAATTTGATGTGTTCTATTTAGGGGGATTACTAACTTAAAAAGTTTTAAAAATTATAAGATAATATTCTGGGAAATATTACTCCAGTAGATGGATCCATGCACGATTCTGTGTAGTGAGGAGACACAAGGTAAACTGACCTTTCCTAAGCTTTTCTGAATAGTCCTTTCCACGTTGGAAGTAGTCAGCACTGTAACTTGAGGGAATTCTAGAGTCTGCTTTAGTGCCACCCATTAACCTCTTTTCCTGTAAGAGCTTTTTGGCTGCCTCTGTTTCCTCGATATTCTTTAATTTGTATCTGTAGAGTAGTGTAATCATAAGAAAGCAGTGAACTTCAGTTATCTGGCAGTTTAGAGGCGATGCTTCCGTACCCTTTTAACAGTACCGTGCCTATCGCACTAATTGTTCGAGTAAGAATTCATGCATCTCTTTTATAAAACAAGGCAGCAGTATCCCATTGTACTGTTATGAATAAACACAAGAAACATTGTAGCAAGAAGATAGGTTACACGACTACATTAACTTCTCTCCCTCCCATGCACCCAAAAGCATTAAACTTTGTATCTCAGATTACATGGTTGAGGGGATAGCATGTAAATGAAAACTAAGAATAAAAAGCTTTCTTGAGGATCACACTTTCAATATTGTTTCAACCTTCATAGAGGGAAAAAGACTGAACCATTGCTTGAGAGGAAAATAGAACAAAACATACTCAATCGGAAGCTGAATTTCAGCGATTCCTGTGGTCCACTGAGTAGAGCTTTCTTCTGAGTTTCGCCTCTTCACCTGAAGGAAAAATGTTGGGAAGCTTCAAAAATACAATTTTGATTCTGCAACTTGCATATGATACCAGGGTGAAGGATTCTATTCCAGAGTGGTAGAAGGATTCGCTAAATGGTGGATGTTCATATATATATGTACATATATCACTATTTCTGATGAAGGTCCTACGACAGCTATTATCTTCTTATAAAAGAAATATATAGGCATGCATATGAAACTTGAATTAACAGTAAATTCAGACCTTCCTGTCATCCAAAAATTCCTCTGCTGAACAGTTACAGTTCAGTTTGTTAACTCAATAGCCACCTCCTCATCCAGGACAATTGGAGAACCAATTAACTTGATAAAAATTTAGGCAATATACAATGAAAATGTAATAAAACTGGGGAGGCGGGCAACTTGCAGTATATTGCTGTGTTTCATATGTTTGAAATTGATAATATAATGAACCAGCAATTGCAACACTAGTAGTGAGAGAGGACTGTATTATAGCATTGGTAACAGTAGGAACAGTAGGAATTTATGAACAAATAGATCAAATATACACTCTTTATCAAACCTTTGTTCAGAACTAGCCCAATGGGCACGAGTTCTTACAATGGATATAGATGGATACCCAGGATCTTTTATGTATATTGCCAGGATTTTATTAACCATGATGTATACAATGCCCATTCTGGATTTGTTTCCTCAGGGAACGCTATGCCACGAAACTTCACCAGTGCTCTTGCCTCTTAGTTGTTTGAGTACCAACTGTTCCAACCTAATAGCTTGTCAAATGCTTCTAGTAAGATCATCACTAAAAATATAGCTTTCTACTCTTATTACTGAAGGGAACAGTGGCCTTTCTTAAAGGTCAAAACGTCAACGTATGACAGATAACTTCTTGCTAGTGATTAACTTACGACTTCCATTGACAAAAAAGTTACAGAGAACAATGTGATATTGGAACTTGATATGGTGAGTTCCATAGATTTTTATAATTATTCATAGTTAAAGTTGTAAGGAAATTTAATTTGGGCATATTTATTTATTGGACTTATTTACAGATGTATCACTAGTTGTTGACCTCTAGTCTCATCAAAGATATTTTTGGGTTCTTTGCATCTTCCACAGGTGCTTGGGAAGATGACTCGCTCATTATTGAAAATGAAGCCCTAAATCAGGGCCTAACCTTTTAAACAGGAGTTGCTCCCTCCCAGCACAGCAAGCTGGTTTCCCAGGAAAAAAAGGGAAAAATTGCAACAACTTTTCT